>BLSH010085853.1:2247801-2261011 GCA_018402905.1 Glandirana rugosa | reverse complement strand
GTATGTTACCACTAGTCATACAGGACCGGAGACATATGGTTATTTTTCGGTTGTTTACGTCGTGTTGATATGTGAAGGAAATATATTAAGATGTTTACCTGAATATTCATCTCAACTCGCTTGTGGACCTGCAAGCCCAAGACGACCAGGCAGGCTTGAAGCCCTGTTTCAGGCCCAGGCCCAGGCCTGCCTTGGGCTTGCTAGCGTGCCTGTTGCTTGGGGTAACTTTAGTTACCCCTGGGCTTGAAAATCCGTGTTTTTACCGACATCGTTTCAGGACCTTTCGGGGTCTCCCGACGTTTTCCTTCATTTTACCCCCATTCCCATCCCCGTGCGATCGTTCGGGTTCCGTCCGGACCCGGACCCGGACTTTGTCCCGAAGTTCGGACGGACCAGCAGAACCCGAACGTCCAGGTGTTCGCTCAACTCTACTTATAAGTCCATTTGTAGAATTATATAAAGGAAGTGTATAGTTGTGCTGCATTTGTTGGCTTTTTATTGGTATACAGAGGCCAGGACATACTGATCACCATTGTATGCCATGAAGAAATCTCCATTTGCTGACCACGCCCACTTTTTGCATGCCCCATTAGCACCCTCACTTTTACCTTAAGCATCACCATAGCACCCCCAAAAAAAATTATCTAGAGCAGCCCCTGCCTGGATTGGATTTGAATTGTGCTGCCCCATCCCTCCCTTCAAGTTTTTTCTCTACCTTATCTTCTTAATATTTGGTAGGCATATCCCAAAAAAATCGAAGAAGTATCTTTTTTTTTCTCTCATGAACTAAATGTGAGAAATAACATATATCATACAATCATTCTATAAACCCATACCACATACACTGCATATATATTTTGAGGAAAATATGCTTATAAAATAATTTGCCAAAAGAAAAAAAAAATGTCCCCGGATTTCATTTTAAAAATCTGGTCACCAAGAGGTGTCTGTAGATAAAAAAAAAAAACAGCTGTGAACAAAGTTAAATTATGCCTTAGCTATAGTTGTAGGCCATTTACCTACCTCTTAAAGCCTCATTGGAAAACTCCTCCTAGGACATTGCTAAGTGAGGCCTAGTCATTCTTGCTCACCCCCCTCCAACACCAGAGTGAGCCTCTCATTCAAACCCCCTTACTAGGGTTGCCACCTCATCCCTTTAAAACCGAACACATATGAATTACACAGGTTCTGTGGCTGATTAAGGTGGTAATTAAACTCACTTGGTGCCTTATCTGCATTCAGTAAGCCTCAGAACTTGTGTAATCCATATGTGTTGGGGTTTAAAGGGATGAGGTGGCAACCCTACCCCTCACATGCGCTTTCACTCCGCTAATGCAGTAGCTCTAACTGCAGCTAACCCTTTAACTTAATGTTTAAACTCTACTTAGATGTAATATTGTTACTGCAAACTTGACATAAAATTATAAACACATACCAGAAATATGACAATGGATGTAAGATACTTTACAATCAAATAATTTAGCCTGTTACAGTTTCATTATGCAGCATTCAAGATAATATTAAGCGGGAAACATCTTTCTTCCTTCAGACTATTTATTTGCAGTACTGCTAGCTTCTTGCATTGCAAATGAATAATCTGCCACAGCTTTGACTGTTTATAGCAAATATATCTCATATTAAGAGGAGATATATAAAAATAATGAGGAAAGGATGCTGGAGATATTTGAATAAAAAGTGCTCAGGGTGCTTGTTTGAAGTGAAATGTTATATTACATCTCATGTTCCTGCTGCAGGCAAACAATTTTTTCCTATAAATAGGGATGAGGGAATTGGAGAATATCTAGTCTGCCCCCTAATTCACTAGGCAAATATACCTTGATCAGCTGATCCATTGGCAAATGGTTAGTAGCGGGTGGCCTATGTAGCATCCAAACCCCTAGGAGGCTGCTGATAGATGAAACTGAATGTTTACATCTGCTACTTCTGGATGCATTATAATAGTAGTCTCTTGGGGAAGTGAGCAAGTACAGCAAATATAGAAACTCACTGGACTGACTGAACAGTACCATTCTCCAGATCCAAGGGTAAATAATGTTTTATCACGGTTAAGTCATAGTTTACGTTTTTGGGGTTTTATTCAAGTTGTGCAAAGAGAGATCACACAAAAAAGGATATATGTAACATTTAATTAAGTAATGACAGATAAAAAATGTAACAATATTGGAAAATATAACATGAATACTTAGCTATAGATGCTTTTTGGCCACGGAGTCCCCCGTCTTTGCAGCGTGGCACGATGATCAAACCAGATGAGCGCATAATGCAGCTCTGGTATGAGACTCCTGATTACAAGTTTTAGCTACAGTATATGCATTACTAGTGTGAGTAAATGACCAATCGTAACTGTTTGGGAGAGGGATGTCTCCTTTTAGGGATTTGGCCATATAGTCAGCTTACAATGACATTCCTATAGCATTAGGTCAGTTAAGGTAAAGCCATACTTATGTCCTTATATGGCTCCAGGATTTGGAGGTTTTCTTATACATTAGTGAGTTACAATTAAAGGAGATAATTAATTTTCTCTATCAGATAGCGAGATTTACATATTTCTTGTTATGATTTCATTTTGCTAATGAGGCATAATTGAGCAAGTGCAGCTGATAAAGTAAAATTCCATTGAAGCAGAATTTTTAAATATTTATTGCTGGTTTGGAAATGGTAATCCTTTTTTAAAGTAAAATAAACTACAATCATGAGTAGAACTTAATCAGAAATGACCTATCAGGCCACAGGAACAAAAGATGTCATTATTAAAATGTCATAACAAGTTCGTAGACAACCCAATTCCTCCTTTGAGGCGCCTGTAATGACTCTCTGGAAAAGCTTGAGACATTTAGGGCTACCTTAACTAAGATACCCAAGTCTTTCAACCTTCATTGCTCACACTGATTTTGCAATTACTTCTCAGGGAAACCCTATCAATCATTCTAATATCACAGTTAAAAAAGGAAGGAATATTCTGCACTACTGCTGTCCATCAAGCAAGTTGTAATGAAAACCTGATGTTCTTGAGAAGACATCTGCCCATATGGCTACCCTTAGTCAATGAGACATTCCTCTTGTGAACAGTTAAAAAAGAACTAAAGGCAGTTTTTAAAAATTTGGATAGAGTAATGGAGGGTTATAACCCCTGTCAGGTATTTTATATGCCATCTGTGACCCAGTGTGTAGATTCCTCTTCACTTCACTGTCACCGGGGTCATTAGAACTAGTGTCCCCATTAGAAGATTTCCCCCTATTATGGTTCTGGTGGCAATCCAAATTTGGGATTTTCTTTTTCTCAGTTACAACAGGACAAATAGAGATAGTGAATCTCCATAACAGGGCAGAGACAGCAAAACCCCTCTATTCATCTGAAAACAAGAAAAACATTTTGTCTTTAGTTACACTTTTTTTAGTGATCCTGCTTGCAAAGTACATCGCTTGGGATTTGGGAAACCATGAGTAGCGTTGTTATGCTTCTCTGTGCGCTTCTGCAGTGGATCAGCAGCACACCTGCACATCTTACTGTAGTAACTGCCCAATAACCTGCTCATCAACCTCTGCAACACTTTAGTTACACTTTTAGCTACATTTTTTTTTTTAGTGATCCTGCCTGCAAGGTATATCACTTGGGACTTGGGTAACCGTGAGTAGCGTTGTCATGCTTCTCTGTGCGCTTCTGCAGTGGATCAGCAGCACACCTGCATGTCTCACTGTAGTAACTGCCCCATAACCTGCTCATCAACCTCTGCAAACTGAGAGGATCGGCAGCAGATTTACTGTATACTAGGAGGAAGAGTGACCAGTGGATCAATTCTAGTCCGCTGTCAAGCCTTTTTCAAAGTAAGCTTGTGCAGAGGAGCATGGAAGATGTAGTCCTAAATTATCTGTGATGTGTGTGAGTTGAGAGAGTCTCCTGCATGTTCTCAGCACTTGTAGCAAAAACAGATAAATACACAGATTTACAAAGCTCTGCCACACAGTACAGCCCTATCTGCCATGACATGGCATGAGATTTTTTTTCTGCGGACACTTACAGGTTTCATGTCCACCTAACCGGACAGTGAAAGGAGAAGCAGAAAACTGGTAATGTGCTCACCTGTCACTCTGCTTTCTTCTACTATCAGCATGCTCTTTGCACTGCAGCACAACTGTTTGGCTCCTTCTGCTGCCTCTCCCTCCGGCAATCTGAGGTCTGCTTTATGGAGACTGCAAGTCATATTTGACTTGTACTGCTTACATAAAAAAACGAATTTAATGTTGTGTTAATGAATGCAGAGTTGCTTTCATTTGTATATTTTATATCTACCTAGAGTTTAGCTTTTAGGCAGAAATCTATTTTTTATTATGTGATCCTGTTTTAATTACTAAAGTAAATAATCTTTTATGAGGGTTTACTTCTGCTCTAGTCAGCATGTAGTAGGCAAGCAGTAGCAATAAGGATTATTTTTTACACCTTGTCTTTTACATGCACTTTGTCTAGTTAATTTAAACAAGCATATACATAATTATTTTTCTATTGTTATATCCTTTTCTGTCAGCTCTTCTGATATAACAGTACATCATTCTATTCAGTCTAAGGCTGCAGTAGAAAAATATTATTTTCACGTGGTTTCAATCAGTCTCCGGCACACGTTACTTGTTTTATTACTTTTGAAAATAATTGGTGTCTATCAAGTTCAGCCTCTCCTAAAGCCTGTTACACACTAAGTGTGCTGAACGACAAAATAAAACGGACAGATCACTGTACTAACACAAGCAATATTAGTACAGCGGCCTCCCCTGCTGTGCCATTGTGTTCTGTCAGGGGAACCCGTTTTCCAGCATGTCTGTTCAACAGAAGCCAGTGGAGAGAATGGCTTCTGTCGGACGGGGAGCTGTACACATGGACTGAAAGTCGGCCAGTTCCTGCCAAATCGACCATTTTCAGACGATTTTCAGCTCATGTGTACCTGGCATTTGGCCTCATTCACTGATCAGAACACCTGTGCAGAGAGTCATGTTTACCCACCTAGAAGTCATAGGTGGTCTGTGCAGCCTGATGCAGTAAATCTGTTATATACCTCATGTCAACAAGCACAATCGACACTATCCTTATTCAAACCAGCTACTATTAACGAGGTTGCTAAACTCCTTTCTAATGCCCACCTAACCACCTGTCCACTGGACCCTATTCCCTCTCATATACTACGCTCACCCTCTGACTCTATCCTGCACTCTCTAACTCACATCTTCAATCTCTCCCTCTCTTCTGTCATCTTCCCCAATGCTCTAAAACATGCATTGGTCACCCCCATACTCAAAAAGCCATCCCTGGACCCTACCGATCTAAACAATCTGCGCCCAATCTCCTTGCTCCCCTTTTCTTCCAAACTCCTAGAACGCCTAGTCTACAACCAACTGAGTGACCACCTTGTTAAGAATACTTACCTACTGGACCCCCTTCAATCTGGATTTCGCCCTCAACATTCCACAGAAACTGCCCTTCTTAAACTCACAAATGACCTACTAACTTCAAAAACCAATGGACACTTCTCTATACTCCTACTCCTGGATCTTTCGGCTGCCTTTGATACTGTCGACCACCCCCTCCTCCTCAAAAAACTTTACTCCCTCGGTCTTCGTGACTGTGCTCTTCAGTGGCTCTCGTCCTACCTATCCCATCGCACTTTCAGCGTAACCTACAATTCTACCTCCTCCTCTCCTCTTCCCTTCTCTGTTGGGGTCCCCCAAGGTTCTGTTCTTGGACCCCTCTTATTTTCAATATACACCTCTTCCCTGGGTCGGCTGATAGCCTCCCACGGCTTTCAACATCATTTCTACGCTGACAATACCCAAATCTACCTCTCCACCCCCCAACTCACCCCATCAGTCTCCTCACGTATCACTAGCTTATTAACAGACATATCTGCCTAGATGTCCCACCACTTTCTTAAACTCAACTTGTCCAAAACTGAACTCATAATATTTCCTCCCCCACGTTGCAGTACCCCCGACTTCTCTGTCAAGAGCAATGGCACAACCATCCACCCATCCCCACATGTCAGGGTGCTTGGTGTTATCCTGGACTCTGAACTCTCCTTTTGGCCCCACATCCAATCACTTTCTAAGGCTTGCCGTCTCAATCTCCGCAACATCTCTAAAATACGTCCCTTCCTAATCAATGAAACCACAAAGCTCCTGATTTACTCCCTGGTCATCTCTCGTCTCGACTACTGCAACTCCCCCCTCACTGGTCTACCTTTAAATAGACTATCCCCCTTAAGTCCATCATGAATGCCGCTGCCAGACTCATCCACCTTACAAACCGTTCAACGTCTGCCACCCCCCTCTGCCAATCCCTCCATTGGCTGCCACTCGCCCAACAAATTACATTTAAAATACTAACAATCAGCTACAAAGCCATCCACAACTCTGCTCCCAGCTACATCACCAACCTTGTCTCAAAATACCAACCTAACCGTCCTCTTCGCTCCTCCCAAGACCTCCTGCTCTCCAGCTCCCTCATCACCTCCTCTCATACTCGCCTCCAAGACTTCTCCCGAGCCTCTCCCATCCTCTGGAACTCCCTACCCCAATCGGTCAGAATGTCCCCAAATCTATCCACCTTCAAGCGATCCCTGAAAACTTTTCTCTTCAGGGAAGCCTATCCTGCCACCACCTAATAACTACACTCCTTTTTTCTCAGCTCATCCCCCGCAGTTTACTGCCCTTTTGTATCATTTAACCCTCCCTCCTAGATTGTAAGTTCTAACGAGCAGGGCCCTCTGATTCCTCCTGTATTGAATTGTATTGTAATTGTACTGTCTGCCCTAATATTGTAAAGCGCTGCGCAAACTGTCGGCGCTATATAAATCCTGCATAATAATATAATAATAATAATATCAATGAGAGGTGGGCAGCTGCACAGATCTTCACAGACATCCCCGCTTGTACTTTGGAGTGGGGCCAAAGCATGGCTCAGAACACAGGAATGTACACTGAAAGATGCACGTGAAGATCTGTGCAGCCGCTACACTTGCTTTGATTTGAACAGTCTGGTTGCATGGCGTTATACAGACCACCTGTAAACCCATCCCTTTCCGCTGGTGAGCAGATCAAGATACCCGTGTGAATGAGGCCTAACTCATAATTTTGGCCCAGAGAGGAATGCAAAATAAACTCCTGGGTAACTGATACTAATATAGACAGTTTATCAAAGAAACAGTAAACTCAGGGAGACAGAGATTAGGGTACAGGATTCTCAAAAAAGACCAAAAATGCAGACTCTGTTTCGCCACTTACAGTCAATACAAAAAAGGATTTTTAACCCAGACCAGTGCCCCGTACTATTCAGACTGTAAAGCAGGACAGCAGAAAGTTTTGTCTTCCAATAGTTTGGGCCTCTCTGTAGCATAGCACATCTACCCCAGGCAACAGATCCAGAAAAACAAGAAATGCAGAAGCACACACCATCCCCAAGCAGACATTTGGAGGCAAGAGCATTTTCTAAGGTCGCCACAAATATTTACACCCTCTCCCAGCATGCACCATTGGCAATAAACTTCCTAGTGGTTGGCCAGGGAGACATAAATATTTATAATCGATGTTACTGGATCTCCAGCAGCTTAGGGAAAACCCACAGAAATCAGATCTAGCAATCACAGCTCAGAATGATTACAGCCAATGCAGCACTAAATTTAGGCTAGGGATATGACTGCTTAGGGCAGGATCCCTACAAGTATATTGCCTTTGTAATAGTATAACTGTAGTCATGCCCAGTAGGGGTTGCTGAATGTAGTGGTTCACATGTCACCCTGCACAAACAGTCACACTCTTCTCAGACATCCAGAGTCAGGAATCAGTCGAAGTGCTTTGTCTTTGTTGTTTCATTAGGGGATTTAACTTGAATGGGGATAGGGGGTTATGAGATGCCCAGAAGAAATTTTGCAACTTATTTAGAACGGGACCTCTATGTGCACTCTTTGTACACGGCTCCTCGCAGTCTCCTCCAGCCCAATACTTGCTTGCAGACTGTTCCTCTCTTCACCTCCTGCACACTACTTCCTGCAGATTGTTACTCTTCCTGCACAACTCTTAGTTACTCTCCTGGACCAGCTAGCACTACATGGTTGTTAGGCCTGACACTATCTCCACCAGGCCTAAAACAAATGCCTTTTGCGGGCAGGGACCTCAGGCCCCTATGGTGTAGAACAGTTCTGGTGCTAGCTGTCCGCTTGGCTTATACTCCCAATAAGCCCTCTTCAGTCCCTGCCAGCCCTCCTGGCTGCAGCTGCCTCTTTCCACTGCCCATGACTCCACAGTCCACTTTTCTGGCTCTGCACCCTCTCCTGACTGCAAACTCCCAGTCCTCCTAGGCGTGCCTCCCCAGTCCTCTTGCTGACTGTGCATGTCACTCACCAGCCCTTCTGGCTGCGACCAGTTGCCCCTCTCCTGGAGACTTTCCCGGCAGTACTCTCTCCCGCTGTCCTTTACTTGCTCTCTCTGTTCCAGGACCTCGTCACTCCTCCTGGATGCACCCGAGCCCCTGGTCCAAGTGCCCCCACCCAGACTGGCGAACTCCCTGAATGGTCCCGACAGCCTCAGTACTTCACCACCATCTATTCCACCGAAACAACTCCTCCCCAGCTGGGCTGACCCTAGGCATTTAAGGAGGCCTGCCCTCAGCCAATCCAGACCGTGGATTGGTCAGGACTCCCCAAACACCCTCCTCTCCTCCCCTCCTTTCTCCTTCTAGAACACTGCAGAAGCCTCTGTAAAGAAAAGGGGGGAATCAGTGATGCTGCCTGAGAGTCACCAGCTGCTACTCTAGGCCACTCCCAGCCCACACAATCAAAACAAACAGGCCTAGCTAGGCCTACTTAAATTTGCCTGTGCTACAAAAGTCATACCACTATAGCACCTACCTATGTCGAGGGTGCTACATAACATTTAATATTACTACAAGAAAACCATCTATTAATTTTCTTACATTATTTTTGCCATTACTAGACTCCATGCAGGCTTTTAATTTAATTTATCAAATCTTTACACTGATTTTGCCTATCTTTAAATATTGCCTCTAAGACATTTTTAATTTATTTTTCTTTTATTACATTAGTTGCCAAAGATACATTTTTTAACAGCCCCTGGCAATGTTATAGTTTATGCCAACCCAATTAGTTGGACTTCTTGGTTTGCATGTAAATGTGGAGAAAATATAAAGTTTTTTTAAAAGAATATTATCATTTCATATATCAATCCCAAGCCCCTTTGTTAATCAGAAGTGATCAGTTACCTGTTCTGTGGCTTTCACAGCACAGAGAATATATAGCTGGAGCTGCAGGCTCTGATCTCTATGCCTTTCACACCCACCATTCGGCTCACAGCGGAGGGAGTAGGAGGGTTTTTAAAGTAGAACTACAGGCAAAACTTTTTTTTAATTTGAGATAAAATAAGGAAAGGTTAAAAGTCCAGTCAGCTTTTTTTTTCATTTTTTTTTTTCCATCTGTGTCCCAATGCAGAGATTTGCCTTCACTTTAGGCATGTGCACAACAGAAAATTTTGTTTTGTTTCGACTTCATTTGTAAAATACATCATTTCGTTCTGTTATATTTGTTATGTTATGTTAATCAGTCTTCGAATAATTCGTTATATCTGTAGAATATCGATATTCGTTATACCGAATCGATTCGTTTTGTATGTACATCGATTTGATCCGATATTTATGTATGTATATTTATTTGTGATAACAATTCGTAGTTTGGAAAGTCGTTTGTTTATTGAATCCATTAACACACACAATGACAATATCCCTTTTCCTCGGCTCAAATACAATACAACTCCCTTGTCACTCAGTTCCCAGGAATGCACTTTGCCAATAATCCAACCTCCAGCACAAAATGAATCAGCTGATTAGACTGTAAGATTTACTCTGAGTTGAACTTTTGTATCATTAGACCTTTAACGGATGAACGAATCATGTCGAATTCATTCGTTATTTTCACTATAATTTCTTTCATATTCGCTTATTTCTTTCTTTGGACATTCCGAATGTCCGAAAGATGCAAAATTCGGCCGAATTTCGATTTGTTACGAAACTAATTGCACATGTCTACTTCTCTTCAAGTTCCATAGCCAAAACAGGAGGTGGGAGAAAATCCCTGCAAATTAAGGGAATCCCTTGGGGACTAGTATCCCAATAGGAAGATTTCCCTGATATTACTTCTCTGGGGACAACTGAACATTTGGGTTTTCTTTTACTTTCACTTTTACTTTCAATGATAATGGTAACCAGGACAAATAGAGAGGGTGAATCTCCTTAACAGGGGCACACACAGCAATAAAAACTGACAAGGGTACTAAGCCCTCTCTTCTCTATCCAAAATTTTAAAAGAAGTTTTGCCTTTAATTATACTTTAAACTTGCATGCTCTGCTCATGTAGTTATACTGAGCAGAGAGATGGATTTGTATGGTCTGCTGACAGCCCACATCCCAATATGACAGGTTACACCTGGTGTGAATCGGTGGCAGTCTTCTATATGGAAAACTGCCGCATTCCCACTATTACCCTAGGTTCACACCTATGCGTTTTTTACTGCATTCTGCAGTTTGTAGAAACACACTACAGTCCATTTAACATGGTTTCCTATGGATGTAGTTCACATCTGTGCATTTTGCGACGTTGCGTTTTTTGGCAAGGGTCGGGACTTTTTTTTCTCACTGCAGTTTGCATTTTGCATGCAATAGACTTCAATGGAGCTGCACCAGAAATGCAAATGTTGTTTTGTCGATGGGTTTTTACTATGATTTAACCACGATTTTGCCAAGATTTGTGTTTTGCGTTTTTAAATCTGCCAAGCAACAACCCCCCCCCCAAAAAAAAATAAGAAAACGCAATTGCTGCAAAATTTTGGCAAAAAATACTATAAAAACGCGGTAACAACGAGAAAACCCCCAGAAAGCGCAGCCGCATAGGTGTGAACCTAGACTAAATCAGGTGCAGATCTGTACTAGTTTCTATTACACTCTAAAATAGAAACTGGCACAGGTTGCACAGACAGACCTAAAATAGGTCTACCTGCTCTGTTAAAATGGCACACGCCATTTCTGACAGCTTCCTGCACCATTATAATGACACGTTAAGTTTAGTGAATTCCCTGGAATGTCTCTAACTTCAGAAATTCTGCTCATTTCCTAGGAACTGCACAATGCAAGGGTTACATTTTTTTTATTCTAGGGCACAAGGCCTGTGGGCCAAATCCAGCCCACCAGGCCATTTCATGTGACCCTTGCACCTCAGGTTTTTTTTTCAGCTAGAATGTGGCAGAACTCCATTCTGCCACCTCTGTCTCTCACCCTCTGCTCCCACTCACCACTGTCACTTGTAAACACAGAAGCATTCTGTGTTTACAAAAAACAGCTTTCCTCTTGGAAATGATCTCCCTGTAAGTGAGAGAGGCAGAACCCCCTACACGGCCAGGAGGTACTAGAGCCTGGCCGCGTAGGTGAGATGCAAGGGAGGATTTGAAAAAATGGGGGGGGGGGGCTGTGGAAGCAGATGTGTGCAGATATGGGAAATGAGGGAGAGTGGTGCAGAGGTCAGAGCTGAGGAGGGCATCCCTAAACTCACAGCAGAGCTCCCCCCCACCCGAAGCACCCACTCCCAATTTGAGGGCATGTGGCCTGGTATGGTTCAGGAGGGGGGTCCACTCGCTTGTCCCCCCCCCCACCCCTTTCCTGACCTGCCAGGCTGCATGCCTGGATAAGGGTCTGGTAAGGACTGGGGCGACCACACGCCGTTTCTTTCTTTATTTTTTCAATAGCCGGGTGCCGGCAATTGCAACCATGAGTCATTTTAAATGGGATTTGACTTGTTTTTTTTCTTTAGAAATGTAATTTTTGCTGCAGCATGTTTTATACATGCTACAGCTGCGCTGATTTACAGGCACAATAAGGGGACCCCTCAGGCAGTATATTTAAAGGAATTGTTAATTTTTATTGTTGTACTTTAAAGTGGATGTCAACCCACCACCCACCCAGTATAAACTAATGACACAGTATTAATGTATATATACATGCAAGCCTCCTGTATCTACCCCTACCTTTCAAATGTCCTTCCTGTAAGCACTAGCAGCTCTGTAAAACTCTGAAATCAGAGGGTGTCTGTGTTTGCTGGAGTTTGGTGGGTGGAGTTGTGATGTCACAAGCCTCCCCACCCACCTCTATACTGAAACATTGAGGAGGGAGGAGGGTGTGTAAAACTTTCTCTGCTGTGTGAAGGAGATAAGCAAATTGCTTGTCACTCACAGAGCAAGGGGCAGATCGACTGTGTATTTCCCTGTTAGTCTGACTTTCTCTTCCTGAAAAAAGACAAGCTCATTACTCACAGTTGGATTAACTTTTTGTGGCAAGACTGGGCACAGATGATATGACATGCTATACTCTACCAGGTAGAATTATTAATTACATTTTTTTTTGGGGGTTTACATCCACTTTAACCAGTTCCCTACCGACGTATAGTAAAATGACGTCGGCAGGGACTGGCTGTCGATCCGGGAGGACGTCATATGATGTCCTCCGCTTCTCGCCGCTACTGCGGACCCCCAGGGGCCCGCACAGCGGCGATCGCGGATCGCTCGTGTGCCGGGGGGTTGTGTCCCCCCCAGATCGGGGTAAAGAGCCAATAAAATTGGCTCTTTACCCCGTGATCGGCTGTGTCCAATCACAGCCGGTCACAAACGAGCCTCACGTGCACGCCGCTCGTGCGCGCCCCTGGGGGTGTACAGCACGGCGATCGGAGCTGAGGCTTGTCCCTCGGACAAAGCCCAGCTCCGATCCGTGTAAAGAGCCAATAGATGTAAACAAACCGCGGTAACGAGCTGTTACCGCGGTTCTCCCTGTCACACACCGATCATGTGTGACAGGGAGATTGCGGTAACAGCTGGTTACCGCCTACTGTGTACACCAAGCACACTGATCACCCCCCCCAATAAAGAGGACCTGTCACCACCCCATCAGAGTACCTGTCACCTGTCCATCAGACTACCCGAGTACCTGTCACCTGTCCATCAGAGTACCCGAGTACTTGTCACCTGCCCATCAGAGTACCCGAGTACCTGTCACCTGCCCATCAGAGTATCCGAGTACCTGTCCATCAGAGTACCCGAGTACCTGTCACCAACCCATCTGAGTACCCGAGTACCTGTCACCTGCCCATCTGAGTAC
>BLSH010085853.1:2226099-2238395 GCA_018402905.1 Glandirana rugosa | reverse complement strand
TAGAGGACCTCCCACCCCAAGTAAGGACTCAGTAAAGTTGGTACACCTCCAGGTCGCGGAATACGCGCGGGTGGTTCTATGGTACTCTAAGTCCCCATCCTAGACGGTTTATGGCTCGGGACCGACGGAGTTCTCTCCGGAGGTCACTCAGTTCGCATCGGGAGGATCAGGAGGATACGGACCGTTACACGCGTTACATACTCGGGGAATAGCAGCGGAATTTCCGTAGGGTACAATATGGGCGGCCGCGACTGACCCGTAAGAGTAAGGTCATGGACCTCTACAGAACAGGTTACCCCTGGACATAGAGACCTCAACGTTGGGTGTCACCTGAGTCGAAGGTACAAGTCTCTTGAGGCAGCCAGGGCTCGGTATTTGGCAGATCCTACCCCTGAATCTCATGGTATCTTGGTGGGCGCGCATAAGGCGCTGGACCTCCACATGGTTGAAATGACTCAGGAATGAACCCCACCCTCCAGGAGATGGGGACCCAAATATGACCTCTTACCATGTTTACACTTCGGTGGTACACAGCTGGGGCGCACAGGGTGCCCAGATACCCCAGGACTTAGTAGTCCATTTGTTGTGCATATAGCATAGTAGAAACATAGAAACATAGAAAAGTGACGGCAGAAAAAGACTGAGTAGTCCATCGAGTCTGCCCCTTTTTATTTATTTATTTTTTTTACATTAACCTTGTTGTCTGACTATAGATTTATGTTTATCCCAAGCATGTTTGAAGCCATTTACTGTTGACTGTCTCACAACCTCTGTTGGTAGTTTATTCCAATCATCAACCACCCTTTCAGTAAAATAATACTTTCTAAGATTAGTTTTGAACTTCCCCCCAGTTAGTTTGAGGTCATGTCCCCGTGTTCTTGATTTTGGTTTCATATTGAAAAGACTGCCCTCCTGAACCTTATTCACCCCCTTGATGTATTTTTCACCCCCTTGATGTATTGATATAGTGTTAGGTAAAGCCCATACAACCTACATTGAAGCTTTATGACTTTCATGCTAAACACGTCAACATTTCCAGTAATTCTAATAACATATGATACAACCTATTCACATGTACATGGAATCACCTTCTAGCTAAGATTAGTAGATTGATAGCACTCTCATGCTTGCCCAAGGCAGTAAAATGTAATATTGTTAAATCATACTGTATATCTATTTACTCCTGTGAGTTGGAAAATATGTTCTGATTATTGTGGTAATGTATTCCCTAGGAGGGTGTACAATTATGACTCTGCTTTCAGTAGGTCCTTGTCTATTTGTAGCCTGAGTGGTTAAGGCAGCTCCTCCTAGTGGTTGGGATATGACGGGGGAGGGGTTGTATATGTATAGTATACTCATTTTAAAGTGGTTGTATCCCCATTTTAGTGATTTTTACCTATAAGTAAGCCTATAATAAGGCTTACCTGTAGGTAAAATGAATATCTCCTAAACCTGCACGGTTTAGGAGATATTCACCTTGCATGCGGCCGCTGACGTCCGCAGCGTATGTGCAGTGAAGTCCCGGCAAAGGCCTGGCATATAGCGCCGGACCCTGCAGGAAACCTTGCCGGACAGACAGGCTTCCGCACGCATGCCAGAGTTGCAAACCCAGAAGGAACCCCCGAAGGAAGATGTCAGCTCCCTCTGCGGGGACCGAGCGGCCCTCTGGGAGCTTCATTGGGAGGTAAATATATCATAATGAGCTAGTATGCGGTGCATACTAGCTCATTATGCGTTTGCTTACAGGTGTTTTTATTTATTTATTTTTTTTGTGGGGATACAACTGCTTTAATGCTCCTGGTTTCCCCCAAACCCTATTCAGGCAGCCGTGCATGATGTGCACAAGTGAAGGCATAACATGCTTGTAATGACAGTACAGTACTCAACTTAATTGTTATGCATGTGTGTCTTAAAGTTTACAAAAATATAGTGTCTATGATCAAATGAGCTTCATGTTGGTAACAATAATTACATTTTTATACAACACATAAAGTTGCTGCCATAATTTCCAATAGAAGAATTTAGTGGTATTTCATGAATAGGTGTTTCAAGATTAAGGTGTTTGGGGTCCAGCACATACTGATACTATTGTAGTTCAACAATTTTTATAAATTATAATGATGATAGCTTACTTATAATTTCATGTCACATATTCTGTTAGGCCCATAATGGCGGCTTTCATGTTGTGAAAACATATTTTTATTTGATAAAACCATAAATATTTAAATAGTCTATGAACAAGTAGTACCTATCCAATTTTCGGATATTCACTTTGAATAGTGTGACATTATGAAAGGCGAGGCGATCGATGGATCTTTTGTTTCACCTTGCACTATTCTAACATAATGAATGTAAACAAAACTAAACAAAAATTGTAACTTAACTAATCCATCCAAAAACGAAACAAAACAAATGTTTTTGTTCTGCACATGTCTGGTGCTAAGAGGTACCTCTCAGGGTACATTTCACCATATCCTAACTATTCTCCTAGAGTACACTTTAGACTAGTTGTTGTATTATTATTCATATTGTAGTTAGGCTTGTATCCATTGGTTATTGCTGACTCTGCTAAATCATGAGTTCATTCCAGCCTAGTTTTTCAGAACTCTAATATAAATTATTTTGGCATACTGATTGTACTGTCTAGCATACATACTTTCCGTATATTCATGTATGCCCAAACCATCAATTACTCCAAGCCAGGGGTAATGAATTAAAATTCAAGGAGGTCCAGTCTCTAAAACTTTCTTTCAGCCAAGGTCAGAATCTCTCTTTAATAAAACAATAAAAATAGGCCAATCATATCCACATTTCAAGTAGAAGAAAACAGAACCTCATTCCATTAGGTATCCCCTTATATTAGGTATCCCCATCAGAATACCCCCTTACACCAGATGTACTAATCAGAGTGCCCCTTCAGCAGATGTCAACATCAGAGCACCCCTTTACATAAGGTGTCCCCATCAGAGTACTCCCATAGATCAGTTGCTCCCATCAAACTGCCCCTTACATCAGGTGTCCCCATCAGAGTGCCCCCTTACAGCAGGTATTCACATCAGAGTGCCTCCTTACATAAGATGTCTCCATCAGAGTGCCCACCCCCCACCCCCATACATAAGGTGCCCTATCAGAGTGCCCCCCCATACATAAGGTGTCCCCATAAGAGTCTCCCTTAGATCATTTGCTCCTATCAGATGTCCCTATCAGACTGCCCCTGTATTTCAAGTGTCCCCACGAGTCCAACTTACATCGGGTGTTAACATCAGAATGTCCTCTTGCATCAGGTTTCACCCTCAGAGTACCCCCTCACATAAAGTGTTCCCGTCAGGGTATATAGGATGTTCCTAAGTCTCCATCAGAGTACCAATCAGAATTCCCTCATATATCAGTTGCCCCCATCAAAGTGCTCCTTTACATAAGACATCAGAGCGCCCCCATATATCAGGATCCCCCATCAGAGTGCCACCATACATCAGGTGTCCCCATCATGGTGCCCCCTTACATCAGAGTGCCCTATAATTCAGATTCACCCATCAGAGACTCAACATAGATCAGTAGAGTCCATTAGAGCTGGGCAGGCAGGGAGCAGGAATTAGGAGGAGAAACACGCTGAAGGGGGCAGGATACACATGTGATCATCGGTTGCTATGATGCCAGCGGTCCTAGCAACCAATGTCTGCAGATTAGTGAGGATCCAGCGCAGCAGAATGGCGAGCTGACTGTAAGGGACCATTTGGGCGCACACAGTGTGTGCGCGCGCCTGTGCACGTGTGTGCGCGCCTGTGTGAGGGAAGCACGCACACGCGTGCACCGGCAATGGCGCCAAAAGGGCCATTTAAGCAGACAGCACCCTGCAGCCAGGGCTGTCTGTTCTACAGCGTTCCTGCACCTGTGACCCCCAGTGTTTGTTCTGGGAGACTTCCTGTTCCTGTGACCCCGGCTATCCTTTGGACTGTTGCTGTCTGCCTGCCCTGACCTCGGATTGCTTACGACTACTCTTCTGCCTGTTCCCTTTGTACTTCAGCCGCCTGCACATTACCGACCCAGTCTGTACCCGACTACCCGTTTGCCTGATCCCTCTGTACTTCGCTGCCAGCCAGTTGCCGACCCAGACCGCACCACTATCCTTCAGCCTGCACGAGCTTCTGTGGACCTATACCAGCCATCAGAGACTTGTCCAGCCCTCGTGCCTCCCCTGTGCTCCTGAGCTCCCTGTCTGCACTACCAGGGGTTCTCGAACCAGGGCCGCAAGAGAGGTTGCCCCCAGCATAAGCCAGACTCAACCACCAGGTACGTGACAGTGACGGTCCGGACTCAGTCGATCCAGATGTGGACTGCGGTCACCCTTTTAGTGAAGGCTGTTCTAACCCATACCTATACATTGAGTTAATTTACCCCTAAAAGTTCTTGTGTGTATTTCCTGATACTAAATCACAGTCAAGTTAAAGATATCCACCCTTGTTTTCATATAAGAGAGTGCGGTAACTTTCACTCAACCAGAGGTTGTTCTTGGAGTCAAGGCACAGAACAGAGAACCCAAATTACCAAGCACTACAGTACTCTTTGACATGACAACACAGCTTTAAATCCATGTGGTGTCAGCCCTGCCTACTTCACTTGCTTCTGATGTATTACAAACCTCACCTCACACTGACATCAAATTGTCATTTAATGGCAGCATCCTTTTATTGGGGTTAAATAAAACATATTTAAATAACCAACTTTGAACTTCAACCTCTAACACATTATGAAAATAATCTACTGCTTCACTCAAGCTACTTGTTCACCAACCACTCAACCCCAATGGCTGGCTTCCACCTTAGCTTATCCCATCCATATGTATCAAATACCAAACAAAAAAGAGAGAGGTGCACACCAGATAAGTTAGCATATGTTGGTATTTAATCAGCCACCCAGTGCATAGGTAATCCTGAGCAGTAACTGAGCATCTCCTCTGATGCTTAATCTACAAATAAGCTCTTAACAAGTTATACACATCACACAAGGATCACAGGGAAATTTCATATATAGCAGGGGACTGATTAAATACAAACAAACTGTAACTCATCCAATGTGCATCTAAGTATTTTAAACCTTTCAATACACAAAGAAAAGGCTTAGCACCATTTAAATCAGCATCATAGTCCATAAACGGTGTAAACCACATTGTCCATCTAACTTGTGACTGTCATTACCCTGATAGAGGTTACTGCGACAGCAAAAGGAGGGAGGGTGCTATGCTCGCTGATTCTGCTGACAAGAAACTGGTGAATGGATGAGGGAGCAAAGGATTATAAACCATCTGAAGTCCAGTTATTGGTGAAAAACTGAAGCCAATGACAAGCCAGTAGATCCAGGACACATATGAATTACACAGGTTTTGAGGCTAATTCAATGCACATAAGGTATCAAGTGATTTTAATTACCACCTTAATCAGCCACAGAACCTGTGAAATTCATATGTGTCCTGTATTAAAGGGATCATGTGGCAACCCTACCAAGGACAAACACAACCCCACTAGAACTTAAGAACTCTCGTAGCAGTTGAAGAGGTGCTCCCCACAGTAGTTTGGGTCTTCTGGAGAAGCTGTGTGCTACTAGGCTCTGGCCCAGCTGCACGCACAACTGCTCTGACAATGGAGGGCCTTTCACCTGGCTGCACATCACTTAGCCTAGTGATCTTAGCACATCACGCCTAGCTACCTCTATCTCATCTGGTGTGGCTTCCCTGAGCTGCTGATGTGAAACATTAGTTCCCTGGAATGTGTCCTAGAATCCAGGGAGTTGTGGGAAATAACATGTATTTAAAACAAACAAAAAGTAATTGATAAACTACACTTTCCCTTTAAACTGTAATTAAAGGCAAATCGTCTTTTTTAGATTTTGGTGGAGTGGTGATCAGTTAGAACACTTGTCAGCTTTTTATTAATGTATGTATGCCTGTTACGAAGATGCACTCTCTAATTGTCCTGATCACGGTGTCACCAGGAATAAAAGTGAGAGAAAATCCAAAATTTTGTACAGGATACAGATCTCCCAATGGGAATTGACAACTGTTTGGGGGGGATATCCCTCAAATTGGAAACATGTCCTCACATTTCCTCGCATATTAAGTCTACAATAGGAAACAGGAAGTGAAGGAAAACGCCATAATTAGACTGACAGTGGTTTTAACCCTATACTTAATTTTTTTTTTAAATTGTTTTAGCTTTAGATATACATTACCTTGCACTTTCAACTAACCAAGCAAGGTGAAGGAAATCAGAGCCAATAAATAATACTATATAATTGCACATATTTGATTGAATATATTACTTTCAGTTATATAAATGTACAGATCGCATATTTGCTTCACAATTCTGTGATTATATTCTTCTTGGCTGAACCATTTCTTGTGAGTGAGTTGTAGATTTGTGCATCAAGATTGTGGTGACAAAACAAGTGGCAATAACATTGCTCCTGGTGATTGATGGCTTATGAAAATAAGTATATTTTACAAAACTAGGCCAGCGGGCGAAAGCAGAAAATCTCCACTTTTGCTAACAGCAGACCAACATACAAAAATCTACATAAAGCTATTCTGTGGTTGTAATGTTAGTAAGAATTACCTCTCATACATTTCAAATGTCACTGCTTTGCCATATGACAACTCTTCTGTAAACTGTATGTGGACAGTACTCTTATACAGATCTTATTTCTTGCTTGTGTAATTGCTTTTCCAAAAAGTCTGCACTGAACTACAATTTAGATTACATCAATCCCTGCAATGATATTGTTGTCTTGTTACGGTACTAAGGTCTGTAGCACACTTGCTATTGGATACTTAAAAAGGAAGTAAACTCTGCAGGAAAAAAAAAAATTTCCCGCTTCGTGCAAAGTAAAGGCATAATGTGGCAGTATGCATCCATACTAGCACATAATGTGACACTTACCTGCAAACGAAGCCCGCATCATCCCCACTGCATCCATCCATCTTCACCCTTCTTCCTTCCAGGGCCTTGGACTTCAGCTCTGTGACTGGCCAGAGCCGCGTGATGTCACCCCGTGCGTGCGCACGGGAGCCACCAGTTGTGACGAACGCAGGTATCAAATCGCTGCCCTCCTCACTGATGGGTGACTGTCACATACCTGGCGGTAGAGTCTGGCTTATGCGGGGGCAACCTCTCTTGCAGCCCTGGTTCGCAAACCCCTGGTAGTGCAGACAGGGAGCTCGGGAGCGCAGGGGAGCAAGAAGGCTGGACAAGTCTCTATTGGCTGGTATGAGTCCACTGAAGCTTGTGCAGACTGAAGGATAGTGGTGCTGTCCGGGTCGGGCAACTGGCTGGCAGCGAAGTACAGAGGGATCAGGCAAATGGGTAGTCGGGTACAGGCTGGGTCGGTAATGGACAGGCTACTGAAGTACAATGGGCACAGGCAGGAGAGTGGCCGTAAACAGTTCGAGGTCAAGTCAGGCAGATAGTAGCAAAGTCCAGAAGGGAAGCTGGGGTCACAGGAACAGGAAGTCTTCTCAGAACAAACACTGGGGGGTAAACTGGTAAATGCTGTAGAATGGACAGAATTTTCTGCAGGGTGCTGTCCAGTTAAATAGGCCGTATTGGCGCCATTGGCGTGCCCAGGCGCGCGCACAGGCACGCGCGAACGGGTGCAAACTGTCACTTTACCAGAGTGTTCAGTCTCCATATCTACATAGACATATTTCCATTTGGGCCTTGCCTCAGCCAGGGGCATATGCCACAGACCAATGACTTTAAGTGTTTGCAAAGTTAGAAGGTTTTTTTACATTTGTGCATTATATGCAGTAAGGTAAAAACCTTATGTGTGCAGTTCCCCCACAGCCCCACTAAATACTTACCTGAACCCGATCTCGATCCAGTGATGTACACAAGAGCCGAGGCTCTCCTAGGCCTCTTGCTCCTGATTGGCTCAGATACAGCAGCAGGAGCCATTGGCTCCCACTGCTGTCAATCAGAGTCAGTGACGAGGACTGTCTTATGGACACTCAGAGCAGGGCTTGGGTGTGAGCATGCACGAGTGCCCCTGTCACGTACCTGATCTGAGGCCGATTTGATGAGAGGGCTTCCCTTGCGGCCAAGTGCCAAGCACCCCTGAAAGTGGGAACAGGTAGTGCAAGACTCACAGGTGTCATTTAGTTAGATCTGCTGGAAGCGGCTTGCAGCACAGCGGAATTGGCCAGCTGTCAGCTGCTCTGTCAGGGCAGATGGCAGGACCTCCATAGCCCCAGGTGTGTAGTGGAACCAGGGTAGTGACCACAGACAAGGTGGCACCCGAGGAAGAAGCAGGAACAGGCTGGCAGGACTGAAGAGGCGTAGTCGGGATGGGAGCCCAAGTCATACACAGGAAGGCATGAACGGGAGTATGCAGAAGGGTAGTCAGGAGCAAGCCAGGCTCATGCATGGGTGGGCAAGAGAAGCAAAGCCCTTAGAGCAGGCCGGGGTCAAAACCAGGGATCAGGCAGCAGGGAAGTCCAGAGGCAAGCCGGGTGGACCCCAGAAGAGGAGGGTCTAGACTGCTCTTTGCAAAACTATTGCACAGAGCGGGTAGGTGTAACATGTTTATTATTTTAAGAAAAAAAAACAATGCTTTTCAATCTCTGTAGCCTCCTCAGCAGTTATCCTGGGTGTGGCTCGGGGTTAATTTTCATTACCAAAAGCTGTAACCCCAAGCCACACTCGGGATCGCATCGCAGGATCCAGGCAAAGTTACTTACCTTGTCCCCTGGATCCTACGATGTCCCCAAGCTGTGTCCTCCGGCGGAATCTTCGCCCGATGTCTGTGGGTTCCGTGCTCCGTTCCCTGTGAGCGCCACATCACATGTGGGCAGAGCCCGGCAGCAAATTCAAAAAGTAAAACACACACAACACACATACAGTACACTGTAATCTGTAAGATTACATTACTGTATCAAATAATTTCACGTCCCTTTGTCCCTAGTGCTTTGTCCGGTGCCCTGCATGCACTTTTATATTATATATGTCATTCTTTCTGCCTGGAAACTTGAGAATGTCCATGGCATCCAAAAAGTGCCCCTTTACGTCAAAATCATTTTTTGACCAGCTAGAAAACAGCGATAGTAAATAAGAATCATTTGCAGAATTGAGTGATACTGATTTGTGGGGAAATTTATCATCAGACACTGAAAGTGACGACAGCGACAATTCTGCAACTGAGCAAATTTCAGTATTTTGATTTGATTACATTATTGAATACATTTTATTATTATTATTATATTATTATTATATTAATATTTTTGATAAATATTCATAGTTATTTGTTATAATTTATGATTTCATTATTTCAAACTTTATCATACCCGGGATGTCTACTAGACTCTTGTTTGGACAGATTTAAGTGAGTTATTCCTAAGAATTACAGGCCTACAATATAAAACGCCAAATTTCTATGCGAAAAAATGTACCTCTTTGAGGCGCAAAAATCTGACATAATCAAACCGCCAGGGAGGTTACATTCTCTACTAGGATACCTGGAGGATGTTGGGTTGGAAAAAGATCTTCCTGTTGATAAGTGTCCAAGAGGAGCTGAGTAGAAGCTGGACATCATAAGAACGATTCATTGGACACCGAAAAATATACGTTTGACTGTTCTAAAAGGGTCAACAATCAGATTTAGTTGAGAGAGAGAGAGACACTACAAAGCTTGTAACTGCTCTTATAGGGTTATAGATCTGTCAGTCTATTCTCACGGGGTCAGTAATTACCTTGAGGCAGCTCTTAAATTGCCCATTGCTGTTGCTGCTACCTCAGAATACCTGTCCTATTTTGTGCTATTTTTGGTTATTCTGCACCCCTAAACTATCGCTCCTAATTTTGAGTTCATCACTGAAAAGTAAACAGACTGAAGTGAATGGTGCCCAACTTGGGCTGGCCATACCCCAAGAATAACACCCTGGTACTGGCACAGAAGACTGCCTCACTAATTAGGGGCTCATTCCACACTGCCACATCTGCAATGAATGGATTTTCTTCTCAACAAAACTGTTACACTTTAATTTTGTATTCAGTTTTACAATATTTGATTTTGTGCAGTGTATCGCTTCACACTTCAGAGTGAAACCATTTCAGAGTCTATTGTTGGAATTTGAAATGGTGACATTTTTGTATGTCTTCTGAACTGCAATGATCACTCCATCATTACATTCAAAGGGATTGTTTTTTCTCCCATGTGTTACATCCTTTTGGACAAGTGTTCTCACACAGGTCTCCAGCTGGAATAGGTGCTGGAATGCCCCTTGCAGAGTACGCTGCAGGTGGTTTAGCCAGTTGCCTAGCAACTAGGAAGTCTCAACAGCACAATGATGGCACCACACAAAGTTACTAGACAACATGATGTCGTTAGTGCAACAAGATGGGACATGCTTATTGATTTGTTGAAATTTGATGTTGGTGAAGAAAAAACGAATAACTTAATTCTTTTTGGTTCGCTGTGTAGAAGAAACACTGCTAAAATAAAAACTGGCAAAATTCAAAGACTGAAACTTCTACCCAACCTGACACTACATAGGTTACAATGAAAAACATGACCTATCCCGAATTTAGAACAGTGGCTGATTACTTCCCTCAAAAATTAAAATGTTAGTTCAAATATATTATTAAGACCCCTTTCCCACTGATGTGCTTTTGCCACACTGTAACACATCTTTCTAGCGAGATGAAAACACATCAAATATCCCTTTAAAGCCTATGGGACATTTCACATCGCTGTGCTGATTTTGCGCTACGGTTTGAAAAATCCTGCATGCTGCATCTTCAGTGGGCTTTTAAAAAGTGAATCAAAGATGCACTTTCTAGTGAAATGAATGGGAATCACACCAAAAATGCACCCAGAGTTAATTTTTGGGTGTGTTTTTGGGGTCACATGGCAAAAATATGCTGGTGTCCTTAACAACTAGTGAATAGCTGATTGTAAAGGAGCCAGCACATGCCGACTTCCTTAACAATCAGCGGGGATGTGAACAATGCCCCCCCCACGCACAGCCTCCTGACCCTTGATGGTCACCAGTAGTACCAGTCTTCTAGCACCTGTGGATCCGATCAGGCCTTCCCCCGTCTCCTCCTCTCAGATTCTCAGATTCACTGCTGTCCCACCAGCTGTCTCTCCACCTCCTCCCTCCATCGGTTGAAGCTTCACTCCTGCACAAGAGGAGCTGGAGCATGCTTACCACTGGGGGGGAGGCATAATCACTGTTTTTTAAGGACCCCGGTTTCAGCTCCTTAACAACCACCCACCAGTGTCCTTAACAATCGATGAATAGTAAATTTCTATTGAGTTGGCACCTGACGGCGTCCTTAACAACCAGCTATTCATCAGCTGGTGTGAAGGCAGCCTAAGGATGCATAAATATGCATACAGCATATACACTCGTTGACAAATGAGATACAGATACAGATCTTGAGGGACAGTCTCAGGGTTTTGGAGTCTGCCCCACAGCCTGCAGCTTATATGATCAATGGCACTTACACTCTACTTTCCAGCACCTGGCACTGTAATTATTCAAACACCGTCCAGCAGTATGATATCACCTCAGACAGTGACAACATACAGTAGTTCCAAGTAGATAAGGGAGGTACACCACTGGAGTGTGTTTAGGTATGTGACCACCAGGGGCGTTGCTACGTGTGAAAAAGACCAGGGGCTCTAGCCCGAAGAATTGTGGCGCGATTTGCGCAGCGAAAAATGGGTGTGTTGCTTTAGGGGGTGTGGTTTACGTCTGAGATGAACGAGGGATGGAGGAAGGAAGAAAGAAATAGATAGGGAGGGAAGGAAAGAGAAGAGAAAGAAGGAAGGAAAGAAAGAGGGATGGAGGGACAGCAGGCCCAGATTCTACACCACAAAAGCAGTATATGTATTCCAGGAAGTTTGGCACTTCAATCATCTCGGCACCATGGTGGGTATGGTGTCAGGATGATTGAAGCACATTATTTCTATTATTACATTGTAATATAAAATGAAATCATTCAACTCACCATAATGCAGAATAAATGGGAACCCCGAGCGTGTCACTTGCTACTGTCACCTGCTACCAGATGCCATCAGGTGTCCCCAGCGGAGTCCCTCCTTCCATCATGTGCGCCCAGTGGAGTCCCTCCTTCCATCAGGTGTCCCCAGCGGAGTCCCTCCTTCACTACATTCCTCCCTGTGAGACGACCCCCATGGACTACCTTTCTCCCTGAGGTGACCCGCGTGGACTACCTTCCTCCCTGAAGCGGCCCCCGTGGACTACCTTCCTCCCTGAGACGACCCCTGTGGACTACCTTCCT
>BLSH010085853.1:2189739-2202240 GCA_018402905.1 Glandirana rugosa | reverse complement strand
AGCAGATACACGTATCGTAACGGTAGAGAGACCCTACTTCAGCTTCTCCTAGACGTCGTGGAGACGGACACAACCACCCGCGTGCCCCAGGAAAGGACAACTCACCCCTAGGTCCCGAGTCTGACGTCCTTGCTCGAATTTGTTAGGCCCTGGTCCTGGTCACCGTAGGGATTTCACAGTGTCTTTCAAACGTCAAGGTAACCTCACGCGTCTTCCCGTCAAGACGACGGTAATCAACGACTGTCCGTTTTACCTTTAATGGTGGACATGTAATACACAGAGAGGACGTCCCGTCATTCTTCCCAGCATTTAGAGAGCTATCACCCTGCAGCATAGGAGAGATTTACGACCCTTCTTACTGCCCTGCAGGAGAGACACATAATGTACAGGTGGTAATTTCCATTTTGCCTGTCAGCAACTAATGGCAGCAGAACTGCCCTTCTGCGCACTCCAATGGAACTGCAAACTTTCTGTGACACTTTAGGGATGCCACTGGTCCTGGTCCCGGATTGTTTAAGCTCGTTCCTGCAGTCTGAGCCCTGGATCCCCACTCAACAGGAAAGGACCCCGTGCGCCCACCAACACAGGCAGAGGTGCTGCAGATCCTCTTCGACTTCATCCCAGAGAGATGGCAATGCTATGCACATAGACGACGGCCCGAGATCTACACCATCATCTGCACACAGAAGAACCAACAACTGACTCCACAATGGTAACTCTTGTTCTACAAATGTTCATCTGCTTGCCATGGAAACGTGGATGTTACCATTTCATGGCTTTTTTCTCCGGGTTACAGACATGGGGGGTTTGCACAATGCGCCTAAACAGTGCTCTGACCCCTTAAAAGGACAGGCCTAAGCCTGGACCTAAGGTAACTGCTGGCACACACTGGACAGCTCCACACACAGGAGCCTTGAGCATTTGCCTGCTCCACCCTCAAATATGTTATAAAGGGGATACCGGGTCCACCCGGACAAGCTCTCTGTTATATAGCTGATAACATTATTTAGGCTATTTGCAGCATCAGCATTCGAACTATGCACTTTAATGACAGTTCCTTGCCCATAGGGAACCAGAAGAGACAGATAATATACAAGAAGATCAATATGAGGGCTGAACGCAATCCATTTGCTCCACACCTGTAACTTAGTGTGCCAGTACATTCATCCGCACTCCCTATGTCTCTGGAGAACTCCTGTACCTTTCTTCTTTCGGTTTAGGTTAGTTGACATTGCATATACTTGAGTTTTCATCTTGTGTGAGCTGGCGGAGTGTCGTCTTGACACCCACAGGTTTGAAATAATGTTAGACATACTTAATACCCTGTGGGGACATATGACTGAAGGTTTTTCCCCTTTTCCTTAATTTTTTTTTCTTTTTTTTCTTTTCCTCTCTTTTGTGCATGCTGGGCGAGGCCCTGGGAGTCCTCCGCATCCGTGGGGGACCCGGATCCTACCCGAGCGCCATAGTTGCACCTCGGCAGCCATAGGCCGGGCGCCGGCAGCACTCCCATGGGGATTGAGTGATTGTAGTTATTGCATGAAGCGACCCAAGGCCTTGGTGACATTTGCTTCACTGGAGGGTACCCTCGCTCCGTGGTCGCTGATCCCCTGGGGGGGTGGGCTTTGTGACCGGGCTGGGGCATAGAGCCGGGTTACATAGGCAATTTGGTGTCTAGCGAGTGGTGCCTGGATGGGATATGATAGGGAATAAAGAGGGAAAAATCAATGGAATTGCTATATAAAATTGGGCTTGAGTCCTAGTTGATGTTGCTTGTGTTTTGTTGATATCTCTTTTGAACATATATGCAAGGTTAGTTGGTTTACTCTGGGTTGCCGGGGATAGGCATTGACCACATATGTGATTGTATAAACACTCAGAGCTGATCAACCAGCAGGTAGAGACGTGGAAATACCCCCGGCAACCTAGAGTATATAATTTGCCCTGGAGCCATCTCCTGCCGGACCATATGTGCTTTTGGGGGGACTGAGGTGGGGCCCCTGCCTCTATCCACCCCTATTCTGAAGCTCCTCAAACACTCCTTAGTCAAATGCTGGCATGCCTTGGTCTGTCTATTTGTCTACTTTTTGGTGTTCCTTCTGTTAGAACTCTCTCCCACCCCAGAGCGGCAGGTCCTTTCCGGAATCTCACCGGTAGTCCTTCCCCCATTCTATCCCACTAGGTGACTCAGCAGGTCTGTGTACACCTCCGGTAGATTAGGTACACCGACTTCTGCCCCACAGGGTACTTGGCACAATAAACCTATTACTTTGGCCAACATTTACTGTCCTCACTCCCAACAGGTTCACTTCTTACAGGAAGTCATCACACGACTAACCCTCTTTGCGTCAGGGATTCTGATTCTATGAGGAGACCTTAATGTTTCGCTTGACCCATTAATGGATACCTCTTTGGGGACTTCCTCTATTTCCTATTAGGCCCTCAGACAAATAAAACTTCTATTGGCATCCTTCACACTGCATGACACTTGGAGGACCTTACATCCCCACGATTGAGATTATACCTTTTTCTCCCCAACCCACAACAGCTATACGAGACCAGATTACCTTTTCGTGTCACAATCAGACCTCTCCTACATCCAGAACACAACCATAGAGGCTATCGCTCTCTCGGATCGCCATCCTACCACCCTCACATTCCCTGAGGTCGTCACCTCTACAAAGTTCTGGAGAATGGATGCGTCCCTCCTCTTGGACCCGGCAGATGTTGCGACCATGAGAAAAGAGTTAAAAGACTTCTTTCGATCGCAACGACACCCCCGATGTATCTCCCATGACGCGGTTGAAGGCACACAAGTGTGTAATCAGTGGTTTACTCTTATCTATTTCAGCATTGAAAAAAAGAGAGCACAGAGCCAGGGTGTTGGAACTTACCTCAAAGATCCATTCTTTGGAATCCCAACATAAGCGCTCTTTGGCGACTAAGGGGGCCCTGGAATTGCTAGAGACACGCCCGCTTCTATCTGAGGAACTATTTAAAAAAGCCCAATGCCGACATATCCTCTCACAAAGATGGTTCTATGAGCAAGGCAATAAACCGGGCCGGCTGTTAGCCAGAGCGACCCAGTGGCGTAAATTAACGTCCACGGTTCATCACATTACTGACTCCTTGGGCAAGTGCCACACCAATAACGAAGACATTGCCCTTCAGTTCCAGCAATTTTACAATAATCTATATAAC
Organism: Glandirana rugosa; assembly: GCA_018402905.1. Lineage (NCBI taxonomy): Eukaryota > Metazoa > Chordata > Amphibia > Anura > Ranidae > Glandirana > Glandirana rugosa. The sequence continues at coordinate 2,199,039 of BLSH010085853.1, read as the reverse complement.
CTTAAAGCGGGGAAACCAGACCCCATCCTGCCTTCGAAAAATGCAGACCTCATCTCTGGATTTCTGAACCTATACTGCCCCCCCCCCAGCTTTAGCCGTGGCTGACTCCCAAGCGCTAGAAGCACCCCTCAGATCGGAAGAATTTGAAGAGGCGCTCAAGGCCATGAAGCCGGGCAAAAGCCCAGGGCCAGACGGCTTCCCAGCCCAATACTTCAAAAGGTTTCCAGACCTCCTGGCCCCACGCTTCCTTAGGGCATTTAACACTCTATCTTCTGAACCACATAACTCAGAGAGGCTTTTAGAAGCTTATGTCACGGTGATACCAAAGGAAGGAATGGACCCCACGAATGTAGCCAGCTACCGGCCAATCTCTTTGTTAAACGTTGACGTTAAGATATTTGCAAAAATCCTGGCTATCCGCTTGTCCTTGTTTGTTACCTCCTGGATCGAACTCGACCAAGTGGGATTTGTTCCCGGGAGAGAAGCCAGGGACAACACGATTAAGGCCTTCAATCTTCATCACTGGCTCACTACCACCCACCAGGAGGGATTCTTCCTGGCCATGGACGCGGAGAAGGCGTTCGACAGGGTAGCATGGGATTACATTGCCGCGGTCTTGGAGCATTTGGGAATCCGGCGGTGCATGCGAGCGTTTATCATGTCCCTGTATTGTAATCTTAGTGCACGTGTACGGGTTAACAGACACCTATCGGACGTCTTCTCTGTGACCAATGGTACTAGACAAGGATGTACTCTCTCTCCCTTTACATCCTTACACTTGAGCCCCTTCTCCGTTGCATCCGATCCAGGCGGGACATAACGGGAATATGGGTCCGGCCGGGAACAGGAATTTAAAATTGCTGCTTTGGCGGACGATGTCCTTCTCTTCCTTTCTATGCCACAAACGTCATTGCCCAACCTTCTACAAGTGTTGGAACAATTTAAAATTTTATCCAACCTAAAAATAAATTACTCTATGTCCTATGCTCTAAATGTGTCTTTACCAGCTGAGATGATGTTCCACTGTCAGCAGCACTTCCACTTCCAATGGAGAGGAGATGCTATCACATATCTGGGGATTCAAATCCCAACTAAACTTTCTGAACTCTACAGCAGGAATTTCCTAGCTGAACTCCAAAACATCCGCCAGGACCTCCAAAGGTGGGATAAAGGCTGCATTTCTTGGTTTGGTCGTGCATCTATCATTAAAATGACGATCATTCCCCGATTACTGTACAAAATACAAACACTACCGATCCGCCTGCCCCCAGCATTCCTTGACTAGTATAAAGACATCTGTCAGACCTTTCTATGGTCCAACAAACCAGCACCCATTGCTTGGGCCAAAGTAGTGCTGCCTAAGAGTCACTGAGATATCGGCTTGTCGGACCTCCAACGATACTACTGGGCAACCCACCTGGCGGGGATAGTAGATTGGAGAGTCCACGCTGTGTGTAAGTGATGGGTGACCCTGGAGAATCTGACCTCATTTTATGATTTACGGTACACTTCATGGATTAGCAGGAAACATGTACCTGCGGCCGCTTTATCACACCCGCTTGTGGGGGCCACTATTTCCAGTATGCACTCAGTATCGGCCCAGCTGTCCCCCATCACCCCTATCAGAGGTAACCCGGACTTCCCCCCGGGTATATCCGGTGCTTTTGTGAAATCACAATGGCCACATGTGGAAATGCATGCCCAACAATTATTTTATAGAGGGCGCTTCATGTGCCAAGCGGAACACGACTACTTGGGAACCGTGGATTGACTTTCGAAGCATACACAGATTTATTAGATGGCTCTAAATAAATACTAACTATCAGGAATATCCCAAACTTGGGACCTTACACGTAGCTCACTTTTACAGTATTGAAATCCATCCCTTCTTTGGTGCGATGGCCAGCTGATGGAGAGGGTTGTCGGTGAAGCCCTCCACCCCTCTCCTGATAAATCTCACATACACCATCCCCCACCCCCCCTATCCTTTTTCTTTTTTTCTCCTATTCTTCTCTCTCTCCCCCCTATTCTTCTTCTTTTCGTCTATACCATTCCTCTATCCTTTTTTTTCTTGTTTTCTGTAAATCTTTGAAACTTTAATAAAACTGTTTATGGAAAAAAAAAAAGTACAGTGGGTAGCTGTGATTCAAGTCAGGGACCCAGCAGGATAACGTGGGTGAAGCTTGAGCGATCTAGAGTGGGATACTGTGAGATGTGAGTGAAGCTCTACAGTGGGATCATGTGAGATGTGAGCAGAGATCTACAGCGAGGTACTGTGAGTTACGGGTGCAGATCTGCAGTGAGATATCAAGAGTGAAGTGTTGCTATAGGAGATAGCAGTTGCTACGAAAATACAGCTAAGAGGTCCTTTTTCTGTATCGCTCTCAGCCTATTTCTATTTTTTGTCTGCGGAGTCTGCCTGTTTGCATATTGCATTTGTCGAAGGATGTCCTGACCCTAACCCTCTCTCCCCCAGTTCTTGTTAAGAGACAATTAATCTTTTTTTGTTCATTTCAAAAGTGACTGGCACCCAATCATTCCACCTTGCACTACACTCACCATGTCTAGTAACCAGCTGGAATGTCAGCTGTCCCTGACTCTGGAGGCCACCATTAGGCCTTTGGAGGTCGGGGGCATCACTACAATTGCTAGTTTTTTCTTTTTCTTGGGAGAGTGCATGTGATCAGCACAGGGCCAATTAGCACTGTCCAGACAGATGATCAGGGGAGAATGAAAACTCCTCCTACAAACTTTACTAGGAACTGATAGAAGTCACAGCATTTACTGCTGATGAGAAAAGGTATTTAGCAGTTTATATTTACTAAAATAATTGCATTTCCATGTTCTGTGTACTGTGGGAGACCAGATAGAGAGAATGCAGGGTCCTGGGTTTAGTAATACTTTAAGCTTACAAACCTATAAAGCCCCCGTTCACAACTGCGATTGTCTGCTTGAAGCTTGTAGCTCCAAAATGTTCAACAAGCCAAATCCCATTAATTTCAATGGCCCCTGTTCACATCCGAGTGTTCTGTCACCAGAAGCAAAATGCTGAAGCTCAAAAAAGTACATGAGCTTCCTTTTGGCAGATTACAAGCATTTTTGGCCCCATAGACTTCAATAGAAATGGCTGAATTGAGCAGACAAACGCTCGAAAAAAGCTCAAATAGCAGCTCTCCACCCCTAATTTCCTCTCCTCCCTTTAGTACTTTCTATTGGCTAAACAAAAATGCCTGAAGCTGTAAAACGCTTGTAATACACTTCTAAAACGCTTAGAAAAACCTTACAAAAGGCGCAAAAAATCTTAAAAAACTTCCTGAAAAATGCCAATAAATGCTCAGGCGTGAATGGAGCCTTAATACCTAACTAACGTAAACACATCAAACTTAAAGTTAATGTAAACCTGATTCATGAAATTTGAGCTGGGCACATATATCTGCAGTGTTTTCTTATCTCTCTTCAAAGCATTGTGTCTCATAGCTCTGTCCTGCTCCGTTGCTCTATTATCAGCCATCAACTTTTGAAAAGCTCTCCGAGACCCGGAGATAGAAATGTGTGTCGGATTAGGTTGCTATAAATCAATTAGCACACTGCTGCACGATTCACAGGCAACCTCTGTATGTGTGGGAAGGGGGTGTGTGCCTCTCCTCCAATCAGCAGTCTCACAGTGTCCAGCAATAATCCCCTCCTACAAGGGAATGAGGAAGTTAAAATTCTAACAGAATGTGCACTTTCTAAACAGTATATAAATGTGAAGACAGCATATATACATGTAAAACTTACAGTCTCTCACAAAAATGAGTACACCCCTCACATTTTTGTAAATATGTTATTCTATCTTTTCATGTGACAACACTGAAGAAACGACACTTTGCTACAATGTAAAGTGGTGAGTGTACAGCTTGTATAACAGTGTAAATTTGCTGTCCCCTCAAAATAACTCAACACACAGCCATTAATGTCTAAACTGCTGGTAACAAAAGTAAGTACACCCCTAAGTGAAAATGTCCAAATTGGGCCTAAAGTGTCAATATTTTGTGTGGCCACCATTATTTTCCAGCACTACCTTAACCCACAGTTCACCAGAGCTTCACATAACATGACAACATCACGGAGTTAGAGACCTTGCGCTCCTCCACCTTCCATTTGAGATGCTCAGTAGGGTTTAGGTCTGGAGACATGTTTGGCCAGTCCATCACCTTTACCCTCAGCTTCTTTAGCAAGGCCATAGGTGTGCGCAGCTTATTGCATTAGGGTGTGCACCACAAAGCGCAAACATGAGTGTGTGTGTGTGTGTATATATGTCAGAAGAGAAGAGGACGGTGTCAGTAGGGCAGAGATAGGTGTCAGTAATTTATTTTTATTTTATTTTATTTTTTTACAAGTTTGTTTTTATTATTTTTTACAATATTATATTTTATTATTTTTTTTACAATTTTATTTAGGAGTCCTGCTGGGGGTGAAATATCAGGGGTCTAAACAGAGACAGAGGAAGAGACTGAGGACAGAGATTCCCCAGTCCCTTTCTCTGCAGCCAGGCAGCAGGGGGAATCTGCACAGTACAGGGTGATTAAGGTGTGCCCAGGCACACCTTCCACCCTATGTGCGCACGCCTATGAGCAAGGCAGTGTTCATCTTGGAGGTGTGTTTGTGGTCGTTATCATGTTGGAATACTGCCCTGCGACTCGGTCTCTGAAGGGAGGGGATCATGGTCTGCTTCAGTATGTCACAGTACATGTTGGCATTCATGGTCCCCTCAATGAACTGTAGCTCCCCAGTGCCGGCAGCACTCATGAAGCCCCAGACCATGACACTCCCCCCACCATGCTTGACTGTAGGCAAGACACACTTGTCTTTGTACTCCTCACCTGGTTACCGCCACACACATTTGACTTCATTTGAACCAAATACGTTTATTTTGGTCTCATCAGACCACAGGACATGGTTCCAGTAATCCATGTCCTTAGTCTGCTTGTCTTCAGCAAACTGTTTGCGGGCTTTCTTGTGCTTCATCTTTACAAGAAGCTTCCTTCTGGGACGACAGCCATGCAGACCAATTTGATACAGTGTGCGGTGTATGGTCTGAGCACTGACAGGCTGATCCCCCCACCCCTCCAACCTCTGCAGCAATGCTGGCAGCACTCATACATCTGTTTCCCAAAGAGAACCTCTGGATATGACGCTGAGCACGTACACTCAGCTTCTTTGGTCAACCATGGCGAGGCCTGTTCTGAGTGGAACCTGTCCTGTTAAACTGCTGTATGGTCTTGGCCACTGTGCTGCAGCTCAGTTTCAGGGTCTTGGTAATCTTCTTATAGCCTAGGCCTTCTTTATGTAGAGCAACAATTTTTTTTCTCAGTTCATCAGAGAGTTCTTTGCCATGAGGTGCCATGTTAAACTTCCAGTGACCAGTATGAGAGAGTGAGAGCACCACATTTAACACACCTGCTCCCGATTCACACCTGAGACCTTGTAACACTAATGAGTAACGTGACACGGGGGAGGGAAAATGGCTAATTGGGCCCAATATGGACATTTTCAATTAGGGGTGTACACACTTTTGTTGCCAGCGGTTTAGCCATTCATGGCTGTGTGTTGAGTTATTTTGAGGGGACAGCAAATTTACACTGTTATACAACCTGTACACTCACTACTTTACATTGTAGCAAAGTGTCATTTCTTCAGTGATGTCACATGAAAAGATATACGGTAATAAAATATTTTAAAAAATGTGAGGGGTGTACTCACTTTTGTAAGATACTGTATGTAGGGAGATTTGTTTCATCTCTGTGTATCATCTGAGGCTGTTCACTTCACTTGGTATATGTGAGGGTTTACATCCACTTTAATATTATTTTTGAGTGGATCCTATAAATGGCTGTACAATAAAGATACAAATGGTGCAATGAATATACAGTAGACTTTATTTCACTTAGGTTAGCTCATGGAACATCTCTTTGTGGACATTGTATAGCAGTCATCATAAAGACCAATGATCTTAGTGACACTGTTTCCCAAGCACATATGGAACAGGGTAATGAAAATCTATGCTGTTAGTAAAAGGTTAACATCCTACCTACTGTGTTAGTATCCCTGAAGGGTTGAAGATCAAAAAGAGAATCAGATCTAAGATTGGAAAGAGAGAGAGAGATAACAGTTTGAAATGTGTTAGTAGGAAAGAGGTGTTTTAACAGGATGGAGAGTCTCCAACAGCTTTTAATTACCAGTAAAAACTATGGTGGCAGATTGAATTAATGCAGTGACACTTCACTAGCGAAAATGCTACGTTATGGGGATTTCTCAGATGTTTACAGCAGGGTACTCTGTCACATTTACATTACATATTAATGTTCAATTCATTGTTTTAATTATTGAATGAATAGTGACAATTGCACTATTTTCAGGCTTAAAGAAAACCTATATCATTAACCAGTTGCCGACCGGCCACCGTGGATTGACGGCGGCAACTTGGTTCGATATCGTATATTGCTGTCACCTGGCAGCGGCCGCCATCATGCGCCGTGAGCACACACGCTCACTGCGGACCCACTGTGATCGGATTCGGTACAGGACCGATCAATCTACAGGGCCAGGCCAATGATATTTAGCCTGGACCTGCTGATCGGGCCTGGCCAATGAAATGGGTCCTCTGCCTCTGTAATGTAAACAGAGGCAGAGGAAGTGAGCTCATCTCCCTCCCTGAAGCCCTTTTCGGCTCCAGCGAGGGAGAGAGAGCATCTAACCGTGAGTTGCACAACACTACACTGACACCAGTACATGTTAGGCACAAATTTAACCCCTTGATCGCCCCCTAATCGCCCCCACCCAGTTAACCCCTTCACTGCTGTCACCCAATGTCACTGTGTCATTGAGTGCAGCGATCAGATCTTTCACTGATCGCTGTACTTGTGTCACTTGTGACACTAATCAGTGTTAGGGTAGGTAGTAGTAGGCCCAGGTAGGTATAAATACCCCCCTTATCCCCCTAATAAAGGTTTTAACCCCTTGACTGCCCCTGTGATTGCCCCCCCAGTTAACCCCTCCACTGCTGTCACCCCCTGTCACTTTTAACCCCTTGATTGCCCCCTGTCACCTGTGATCACTGTATAAGTGTCACGGGTGCCGCTTGTTAGATAGTTTGTTTGTTTTTTCATCAGGGCTCTCTCTGTATATATATATATATATATATATATATATATAAAATATACCTAATAAAGGTCTTAACCCCTGATTGCTCGGCGGTGACATCAGTTAGGTTTTTGCGTGTGTTAGGGTCAGCGTAAATACCAGGCAGGGTTAGTTAGTCAGGTACTCTGACACACGCACACACACACATTAGATAGGTGTTAGATACTATTGTAGTATCTGAACAGATCAATATCTGTGATCTGATTAGATATATATTTGAGAGTCCTGAGTACATTAGTGTTATAAAAAAAACACAGCGTTAGCGGGATCAGCCCAGATACCTGCTAGCACCTGCATTTAGCCCCTCCACCCAGCCCACCCAAGTGCAGTATCTAATAGATCGGTGACACTTACAAAACACATCACACATATCTGCAGCATTCGCAGAGATCACGCCCGATCCCTGTGAAAGCTGACAGTGATTTTGATAGCGTTTGAAACAGGCTCTTACAACCAGGTGCGCTTTTTTGCCTGTGAGTCACACTAGTGTACGTATAAATTTAGAGCCCAAAATGTCCAATCAGACGTACACTAACAAAGAGGCCTACGTGTTGCTGAGCATCACAGATGTCAGAATCAGGCACAGCATACAAACCTGTAGACAGCAGCGGCACCCTGTCAGATAGCTCTGACAAAGGAGTTGTGGTCCCTGCTAAGGTCAGGCGTAGCCGATCCCATTCTGCTGTTGTTGAGGTGCAAGAACCACAGGGCTCTCGTATGGAGCAGAGACCCGGTACTAGTGCCACTACTCCTTCTGGTGAACTAGCAAGCACCAGTGGCCTAGTACACCCTGGTCATACAACCAGCACTGCAGTAACACTTGGTGACGTGGTCCCATAAGTGCAGTTCAAGCTGGTGTGGCTAGCACAAATAGTGTCCTGCAGCCACGAAGATGAAGAGAAAGACAGGCCCGCAGAACCCATAGTGCCCTTCCCGCTAAATACGCTAACCCTGATTGGCAACCCGCCACTGATTCAGCGCCCGTACTTCCCCCATTCACTGGCCAACCCGGAATTCAGGTGAATACAGTTGATTTTTAGGCCATTGATTTTTATTCACTGTTTTTCACCGAAGATCTCTATAGCTCTATAGTGGACCAAAGCAATTTGTATGCTGGTCAATTTATCGCCGCTAATCCCCAATTGCCACTTGCCAGAGAGTGGAAACCAATTACAGTTCCAGAATTTAAGACCTTTCTGGGCCTTTCCCTCAACATGGGCATAACAAAAGAATCGGAGTTGCGATCATATTGGTCCACTAACCCAATTCACCATATGTCTGTGTTCTCTGCTTCCATGGCCAGGGCTCGATACGAGCGGATCCTGCAGTTTATGCATTTCAACGATGATGAACTCTGTCATCCATGGGGTGACCCTGCATATGTACGGCTCAACATATTCGGCCCCTCGTAAACCACTTCAACCAAAATTCGAAGCCTTGTTTATTCTCGACCAAGTTGTCTGCGTAGACGAGTCCCTGATTAAGTTTTCTGGCCATCTTGCTTTCAAACAGTTTCTCCCCAGTAAGCGTGCCAGATACGAGGTCAAGATGTATAAGCTCTGTGACAGGGCCACAGGCTATACATATAGTTTTATGGTTTACAAGGGAAAAGACAGTCACGTGGAGCCGGAAGGATGCCCATACTACAAAGGGAGCGCTCTCAAGATTGTGTGGGACTTGGTGTCACCCTTATTCGGAAAGGGGTACCACTTGTACATGGACACTTATTACATGAGCGTGCCACCTTTTAGTCATCTGTTTGATCATCAAATTGGCGCATGTGGCACCGTGCAATCTAATCGCCAGGGCTTCCCCCAACGGCTTGTCGTTTCCCGTCTTAGACAGGGGGAGAGAGCCCGCTTGAAGTGTAATAATTTTGTTTTCGTTCTGACCTCCCTTCATGCAGATATAACCGTCCAAATTCCTACGGCGACTGGTGTTTTGGAGAAACCCCTCTGTGTCCATGATCATAACTAAAATATGGGAGGGGTGGACCTTAACAACCAGTTATTGGTGCCGTACTTAATTGCCCGTAAGAGTTGAGCGAACCCGATGCCCGTTAATTCATGCCGTGGTTATTGACCAACAATTCCAGGTGGGGAGGGTATAAAATCA
>BLSH010085853.1:2154755-2170744 GCA_018402905.1 Glandirana rugosa | reverse complement strand
ACTTACCGGAGGTATAGAAGACCCTGGACACTGCACAGGGTCTTATAGCGGCTCTCCCTCTCCTCCTTCCACTTGAAGGAAGACCGAGACACCGCGATCCTCTCCTTCACCTGGACCCTGGACTTTTGTCCCGGGGGGGGGGGGGTTTTTTTTACTGTACGGTTAACACCGTACAGTCCCTCAGTGGAAGGAAATTTCGCCTTCAATGTGAAAACCCACCTTGAGGCGAAATTCATTCTTTTCTCTTTCTTTCGACAATCTCGTACTACGGTTTACGACCGTACTTAGTCCCCCGAAACTTTATGGATGATCGCAGAGGATCCCCGGATGGATTCATCTCTTTTTTTTTTCTTTCTTCTCCTTTTCTTACCTCTTCTATTGTTCCCCTGATTCATGCCAGCATTTGGCATCATGCTCTAACAGCTTTCTTTCTCTTTTCTTACTTAAAGCGGAGTTCCACCCAAAAGTGTAACTTCCGCTTTAAAGGAAGGTGACTCCCTGACATGCCACAATTGGCATGTCATTTTTTTTTTGGGGGGGGGGCCCTGTTTTCAGGTCCCAGGTCCACTTCCTCTCCTAGCGCCACAGAGCCAGAAGGAAGTTCACCTTCCTCCTCTCCCTCTCGGCGATATTCTGGGACACGTCACAGGTCCCAGAAGATATGGAGGCCATTCAAAGCGTGCAGCGTGACTTGTGCATGCGCAATGCGTGCCCGGCTTTGAAGCCAGAGCCGGGTGCCAACACTCGAGATGCCGGCGCCGCATGGAGGAGAGGGAGAAGAGGGATGCTGCGGACGGCTGCATCGCTAGTGCCTGAGACAGGTGAGTGTCCGATTATTAAAAGTCAGCAGCTACACTGCTACGCTTTAAGTTACTTATGTTTACATTTGGGGCTTTGGAGTCCCTCATATGGGACCGTTATGTTGCTTGGCAATGGGAAGTACTTTGGAAGCTATAACCACTGGATAAAGGCTTTCTCATTTTGCAGGCCTATTTACAGTGATTACGCTTTAATGAGGTTTAGACCCCAAGATCCTTATGTTTTATTTATTTTTTAATATATACAGTATCTAACAAAAGTGAGTACACCCCTCACATTTTGTGAATATTTTATTATATCTTTTCAAATGACACTTTGCTACAATGTAAAGTAGCGAGTGTACAGCTTGTATAACAGTGTGAATTTGCTGTCCCCTCAAAATAACTAAACACAAAGCCATTAATGTCTAAACCGCTGGCAACAAAAGTGAGTACAAATTTGGTCCAAATTGGGCCCAATTAGCCATTTTCCCGGTGTCATGTGACTCGTTAATGTTACAAGGTCTCAGGTGTGCATGGGGAACAGGTGTGTTAAATTTGGTGTTATAGCTTTCACTCTCTCATACTGGTCACTGGAAGTTCAACATGGCACCTCATGGCAAAGAACTCTCTGAGGATCTGAAAAAAAGAATTGTTGCTCTACATAAAGATGGACTAGGCTAGAAGAAGATTGCTAAGACCCTGAAACTGAGCTGCAGCACAGTGGCCATATAGTGGTTTATCTTTGGGAAATAGACCTAAGAGTGCTGCCAGCATTGCTACAGAGGTTGAAGGGGTGGGGGGGTCAGCCTGTCAGTGCTCAGACCATACGCCGCACACTGCATCAAATTGGTCTGCATGGCTGTCGTCCCAGAAGGAAGCAAGGGAGCCTCTTCTAAAGATGATGTACTAGAAAGCCAACAAACAGTTTGCTAAAGACAAGCAGACTAAGGACATGGATTACTGGAACCATGTCCTGTGGTTTGATGAGACCAAGATAAATGTATTAGGTTCAGATGGTGTCACGTGTGTGTGGCGGCAACCAGGTGAGGAGTACAAAGACAAGTGTGTCTTGCCTACAGTCAAGCATGGCGGTGGGAGTGTCATGGTCTGGAGCTTCATGAGTGCTGCTGGCACTGGGAAGCTATAGTTAATTGAGGGAACCATGAATGCCAACATGTACTGTTACATACTGAAGCAGAGAATGGGCCCCTCCCTTCGGAGACTCTGCCGCAGGGCAGTATTCCATCATGAGAACGACCCCAAACACACCTCCAAGACGACCACTGATTTGCTAAAGAAGCTGAGGGTAAAGGCGATGGACTGGCCAAACATGTCAACAGACCTAAACCCTATCTGTGGGACATCCTCAAAAGGAAGGTGAAGGAGCGCAAGGTCTCTAACATCCACCAGCTCCGTGATGTCATCCTGGAGGAGTGGAAGAGGACTCCATTGGCAACCTGTAAAGCTCTGGTGAACTCCATGCCCAAGAGGGTTAAGGCAGTGCTGGAAAATAATGGTGGCCACACAAAATATTGACACTTTGGGCCCAATTTTGGACAAAAATGTGAGGGGTGTACTCACTTTTGTGAGATACTGTATATTCTAATTAACTGGGCGGTCGTTGGGACGGCTACCTCCCAGTGTTCGTGATGTTCTTTATGTAACCATTTTGTTACATGTACAGAGCATGCGAGGATTGTTCGCTACTCTGCCAAGTGATCATTTACCCTTTGTTCTATTCAAAATAAAACGATTGAAACAGAAAAAGATCTGGGTGCATTCTTAAATGCACAAAATATAACTAGATAATACCATTTATAGCTAATAACATCAGGGGTAGTTGATCCATGAATATCTAATAGTCGCCTAGGGTGTCAATAAGGACTTTATTCCCCTACGGGAGCAAATTGGACCATGCTACCCTGTATATTGTTTTTTTTTTTGTGCCTATCTCTGGATCAACATTGGGATTGTATATATGGAGGTTTTAATATTGGTTGAGATGTGAGCCCAAATGAAGTGACAGAACTATATTTGCAGTCAAATAGACATTGTACTAACTACCTATATTTTTACAGTGTTCCCTCCACTCTCCTGTTACAGAGGTTGTGCAGCATGTCAAAATATATTTGCAAACTTCAAAATTCTTACAAAACAAATTCTTCCTCTGTATGAGGACAACTGCGATAAGGAGTGGGGCAATTACTTGTCATTGTCACTACCAGCATAGAGCAATGGAGTGCAAGGGAAGAGAGTGCATTTCTACTAAGAGAAAAAGGCATTTGAAAGCATTACAAGCAAAAATCAGACAAAAACATGACAATAGGAGAACAAAGCATGAGACTTCCATTGGTTATATTGACTTGTCTTGGCTTCATTGAACTGCCAACTGCCTTTTTTTTCTTTAAAATAATAAATACATCATACTTACCTGCTCTGCGCAATGGTTTTGCACAGAGCAGCCCGATCCTCCTTTTCCTATGCTTCTTGCCCCTCCCTTTTGCTAAATGCCCACGTTGCAAGCTACTTGCTCTGGGGGCACTCATGCGCGTTTGCTGCCGAGCCTCTTCAGGGCACCCAGAGCATGGCTCAGTCCCGCCCTTGCTCCTTCCCCACTTGCTGTGACTGACAGCCGATGGCTCCCCCTGCTGTGTCTGACCCAATGAGGAGAAAGAGAGCTAAGAGAGCCTCTGTTCTTGTGCACAGCGCTGGATCGCAATCAGGCTCAAGTGAGTATAAGTGGGGGGTGGGGGGGTGGAGACGGGGGAGCTGCATGCAGAAGGTTTTGTAATGTAAAGAAAAAATAAAAATCTTTTGCCTTTAGAACCACTTTAAAACATAGCGCACAATAAAATAAACATTCCCCAGTAAACTATTTGGTAGAATTCTTACCCCAGCACTTGCAGTTTACAACATGTAATGCAGTTGGATCTGTTCCTGTTCTATACTGTGTATAATGAGGACACTATCCTATAGAGAGAGGTCATGTACCATTTACCCAATTTGCATAAATAAACGTTTGAAATATTACATCAGAACATGGTAGCTCTTTTTCTCCTTTAGTTTAATCCTACTAAACAATGGCATAGTGGGCACAAAAACGGGAGCAAATATTTAAGGAAGTTCTGTGGTCACAGCATACACTTTAATTTTTTTAACATCAGCATGCTAATAATACAAGCAATAGTTATATTTGACAATCCAATACAGTGCTGCCTGTCTGCTGGCCATCTCTTTCTACAACTTCCTGCTTCTTTGCAGCTTCTCCTCTGTCTGCTCTTTACTTTCAATTTCTAAGGACTACATATCCCATGGTACATTGGTGCCTGCAGGTAGTGATTACTTTACTGACTCCACCTCCTGAAACTCCTCTCAGCACCTCTGCAGTTCCAAAGGCAGACATGTGTGACACAGCAGTGCCTACTCACAGGGTATAGTGAACACATATCACAGAATCGAAGGTAGTAAATGTGAGGGGATCTTCACAAAGTAAGTTTACAAACTTCAAGCTCATTCAGATTAATAGAAATATAATGTGAAAATAAATATATGATTTTACATTGTGACCACAGATACACTTTAAAGTGTTTGTAAAGGTTCATTTTGTAAAAAAACAACAAACATGGTACACTTACCTGCTCTGAGTAATGGTTTTGTACAGAGCAGCCCCATTCTCCTCTTCTTTGGTCCACTACTGGCACCCCTGGCCCCTCCCCCCTGCAGGGTGCCCTCATAGCAAGTTGCTTGCTCGAGGGGTACTTGTGCGTGCTCACTCCCGAGCCGCCTCTGTGTGTCTATGAGACACAAAGAGTGCGGCTCAGCCCCCATATATAGAATGCATGAAGGTAAAAAACCCTCAGCCTTTGGAAGGACTTTAAATCTCTTTATACGTTAATGTCACATATACGTTTAACAGACAGTCTGGTTGCTGTAACTGCTGTGTAGTTCAATTATTGCTCGATGTGTGTCTATTTTTCCTTGCATAGCAAACACATCTTTTCTCATGCTGTCTTTCTTGCTCCGCTCGATGCTATTGTGGAACACACTGTAGCTTTCAGTATACAGCCAGTCATAGAAGGACGTCTAAACAGGGCATAGTCCAATTGCACTGTTGATGACACATCTTCAGAAGGCAGATCTATGACACCCTGGGCCCATGGGAAGTGGGTTGGTTGATGCCAATGTCATTCAAATATAAGACTAGTGGGGACAACAGGAGGGGACGGACAATTTGCTCAGGACAAAGTTGGATTAAAGATAAGTATTGTATGGACCTCCGCTGCACCCCTACCCCCTCAGCAGCATCTTTGGGGCGGGTTGGGAGCACTGTATACAGCGCTCCCAAAAAGCCCCTGCCCATTGCAATGAATGGGCAGCGTTTCCAAATCGCCTGAAAAGCGCTTCGGAAGCACCGCAGCACGGGCGGTTTTAACCCCTTCTTTCGGGTTAAAAGCGCCCCGCTAGTGGCTGAAAAGCACAGATTAAACAGCGGTAAAGTCCCACTAAAACGAGCAGCGCTTTACCGCATACGTGGCTACGACCCCAGTGTGAAAGTGGTCTTAATGCATGCATTAATAGGAATTGTCCTAGAAAATTTGAGAGGGTTTGGGAGCCATGGACGGCAAAATGAGTATTTTATTTATTTATCTATTGGTGATATTGAATTTGGGATTTTACTGTTTGAACTTCTATAGGGCTGGATTCACACTTATGCATATTGGATGTGGGCGTACCCCGCATTCCAATTCGCATCACAGGGGACTGTGACCGGTTCCCAATGAAGCCGCTTCACACAGCTCCGGGGTGGCTGCGGTCCGCACTGAAAAAGAGTCTTGTGCATCTTTGGTTCTGTTTCAGGTCCGAATTCAGTTAAAAATTTGGACCTAATTCGGACCTGAAACAGAGAACAGGGATGCACCGGACCCCCACCTGCTGTGGGCCGTGGCTGCAGCTAGTGTGGACCCGGTCTTACTTATGTACCTTGTAAGCTATTCTAGTCTGCTTTGAGTTATCGGCAGCATATGTTCAAGTACTGTTATCTCATTGTGAGTGCATTATATTCTCTTGTAATTTGCTGTCATTGTACCATGCCATTGTTTCAATAATGTGCAATCCTGCTTGTCAAAAAAAGGATAAGTATTGTAGAAAAAGGGTTTTGTTTTCTTTAAATGGGCAAAGCAATTAATTCTTTGTATTTTTTTTTTATTTTGGGAACTGGAGTTCTGCTTTAACCTCCCTGGCGGTATGATTATTTCAGATTTTTGGTGCTGAAAGCGGTACAATTATTTTGCATGAAAATTTGGCATTTTATATTGTTGGCCTGCAATTCTTAGCAATAACTTACTTAAATCTGTCCAAACAAGAGTCTAGTAGACATCCCGGGTATGAAAAAGTTTGAAAAATGAAATCATAAATTATAATATAATAAATAACTAAAAATAATTATCAAAAATAATAATATAATAGTAATAAAATTTATTCAATAATGTAATCAAACCAAAAACGCAGAAATTTGCTCAGTTGCAGAATTGTCGCTGTCGTCACTTTCAGTGTCTGATGATAAATTTCCCCAAAAATCAGTATCACTCAATTCGGCAAATGATCCTTATTTACTATCGGTGTTTTCTAGCTGATCAAAAACCACTTTTGACGCAAAGGGACACTTTTTGGTTGCTATGGACATTCTCAAGTTTCCAGGCAGAAAGAATGACATTTATTATATAAAAGTGCATGCAGGGCTCTGGGCAAACCACTAGGGACAAAGGGGACGTGAAATGATTTCATACAGTAATGTAATCTATAAGATTACAGTGTACTGTATGTGCTGTGTGTGTTTTACTTTTTGAATTTCCCGCCGGTCTCCGTCCCCGTGCGACGCGACGCTCGCAGGGAACGGAGCCCGGCACACAGAGTCATCTGGCGGCGGACACAGCTCGTAGACACGGCGGGGGACATCGCTGGATCCAGGGGACAAGGTGAGTAACATTGCCTGGATCCAGCGATGCAATCCCGAGTGTAGCTCAGGGTTACCGTTCTTGGTACTGAAAATCCACCCCGAGCCACACTCGGGAAAACCGCCAGGGAGGTTAAAAGCTGGTCACTAATGGCCTGTACACACGTTCCGAAAATCGGACGGAAATCATCGTCTGAGGAAGAATCGTGCGATTTTCGAATGGTGTGTACACTTCTTTCAACAGCCGATCCCGACAGTCAGAACAAACATTTTCGAAGGAGCAGCTCCATCATTTTTCTCGTATGATACCGGATCGTACGATTTTCGTTCAATCAATACAGTTGTCGTCCGAAAATACAATACAAATACGCTACAACACATGACATCACTTTCAATTTTTTTATTCTGCCGTACGAGAATTTTCGTGACTTTAGTAAACTCTTCCGATTTGATCTGAGATTAGCACGCAATAAACAACGGACGATCTGTCGTCCGATTTTCGGATCGTGTGTACGGGGCTTAACACTTTACTCCATCAAGAAAAAAATGTTGGCTGTAAATACAAGTTGACACTTTCTGATACTGCTTTCCTCAACCAGAATGAACTGCTTCAATCTTATACACAAAGGGGTTGATTTACTAAGGCTGGATTCACACCTGTCCGGTGCGAATTCCAGCCTGTCTGCTGGCGGAAAGGGGCGGAGCCACCATTCGGTGGATCCTGTCCGTCCCCACAACGCAGCAGCTGCGTGGGAGAGATGGGGGAGGAGCCACGAGCAGGGGAAATATCCCTGTTCAGTGTGGAGTGCATCTCCGTGTTAGATGCTCTCCCATTGAACTCAACGGGCTGGGAATTCGCACCGCACTGCACAGAAAAGGCACACGTTTTCTGTGCAATGCGGAGTGCGAATGCACCGCACATATCTGAACCGGACACATTGAAAACAATGTGTTTTCAAGTGCCCTGCGAATTGGATGAGGTTTAAACCGCATCCAATTCGCATAGGTGTGAACCCAGCCTTAAGCTGGAGAGTGCAAAAACCGGTGCAGCTGTGCATGCAAGCCAATCAGCTTCTAACCTCAGCTTGTTCAATCAAGCTTTGACAAAAAAACCTTGAAGCTGATCGGTTTCTGTGTGAAGCTGCACCAAATTTTGCACTTTCAAGCTTTGGTAAATCAACCCCAAAGAGTGCACAGTGTGTGTGTACAAATTCTAATACTGATCCATTTGTTTAGCATTGCTTAGCCCTAATGTAACGTAGATACTTGTGACTCCACTGCCCTCTAATGGTCAAATTCAAACACAGCAACACTGATAGAGATGAATGGAAGGGAACTAACCAATGAAACGCCTTTGTTCCTGGACGGGAGGTTTGGAACACATGGAAGTGTCGCACTTTACGGCAGCATATTTCCTGTACAGTAAGCGGCAGCATGGTGGAGTCTGTGATATGTGCAGGCACTGTGAGCAGGTTAGGTTTATTTGTAAGTGTATATGACAGCACTGCAGTGCACTTTGTAACATTAATTATATATATGAATGTGTAATGTGGGGTTTAGTTTCTTATTTTGTTTTTACCTGCATACTGCTGTATGATGATTGTGGTAGGAGCTAGCACTGCTTATTGTGTGTTTGGCTGTGCCAGGAGAACACCTCTGCTTTCCCCCTCCACCATTTTTGCAAATAGTTATTATTTTATATATATGAATAAGGATGGGTTCGGGCATATTCGCAAGTGCACATGCCCGAGCCCGCTGGGAAGTGAACCCTGCACTGCGATATTCATAGGCAGGGAGGCATTCCCCAATCGCTGCAGTCGCGCATCAGGGAAATGTTTCACTGCCTGTGATTAGTGCGGTGCAGGGTTCACTTCCTGGCGGGCAAGTGCACTTGCGAACCCTAGGGTTGCCACCTCATCCCTTTAATCCAGGACACATATTAATTACACAGGTTCTGTGGCTGATTAAGGTGGTAATTAAACTCACTTGGTGTCTTATCTGCATTAAATTAGCCTCAGAACCGGTGTAATTCATATGTGTTCGGGTTTAGAGGATGAGGTGGCAACCCTAGCCCACCCTTATATATAAATATGAAATGTTTCTATTTTTTTTTATATAAATTCATATTTTATTATAGAAATTAATTTAAATATATATATTTGTAAATGTCAAAGCTTTTAACTTTTGTTGCCTAGACAAAGATGGCATAGCTCCAGCTTCTCGTATTCTCCTGCGGTACCCACATCACGGGAAGCTTTGACCACTATATCCCACCCTGCACATGGGTTTGGAATAATCCAGCACACTGTACATCATGAAACACCATCAATGGGCCTAGGGAAGAGGTGGCCAGACCCCTGATGACATAGAAAAAGAAGATGGCGGTGTGGGACCTGACGTGCGGCGGAGGAGCAATGAAATACAGTTGACAATGCTGAATGCGCTGGGTGGGTGAGTATGTCTTTTTTTTTAACCACTTGCCTACTGGGTACTTTCACCCCCCCCCCCCCCCCCCCCTCCCTGTCCAGGCCAAGTTTCAGCTTTCAGTTCTGTCGCACTTTGACAATTGTGTGGTCATGCAACACTGTACCCAAATGAAATTTTCATCATTTTTTTGAGACAGAGCGTTCTTTTGGTGGTATTTAATCATTGCTGGGGTTTTTTTTTTTCTTTTGCTAAACAAACGAAAAAAGACCGAAAAAAAAATATTTTCTGTTCTTAAATTTTCTAAATAAGTAATTTTTCTCCACTGATGTGCGTTGATGAGGCGGCACTGACTGGCATCCATGGTGGGGAGAGTGCACCGGACACACCTTAACCAGTTCCCGTCCACGCTATGGCTGAATGACGGCTACAGCGCAGGCCTTAATTACTGGGAGGGTATCAATAGACGTCTTCCCATGCATGAGCTGCCTGTGCGCCCTGTTCTGATCACAAAGCCAATGAGACTAGGCTTATCACAGATCGGGTAAGGGCTGGTCCCAGCACCCTACCACGTGATCAGCTGTCAGCCAAAGACAGCTGATCACGTGATGTAAACAGAAGATTGGTAATCATTTTTTTTCTCCTCACGCTCACAGCGTGAGAAAAAAAAAGAAAGCCAATCACTGGCTTCTGTCAAAGGGACATCGGTCCCGAACACAGAAAGACATAGCCGCAACCTCTGTGCCCACCAGTGCCACCTATCAGTGCTGCCTATCAGAGCTGCCTATCAGTGTCACCTACAAGTGCCACCTATCAGTACTCTTCAGTGCCGCCCATCAGTACCACCTATCAGTGCTCACCAGTACCACCTTATTAGTGCAGCCTCATCAGTGCACATCAATGAAATTACCTGTTTGAAAAATGTTATAACTAATTATAAAACTGTTTCGTTTTTTTTTCAAAATTTTTTTTATAAAAAAATAAAAAACCCAGCAGTGAATAAATACCACCAAAAGAAAGCTCTATTTGTGGGAAAAAGATAAAAATTTAATTTGGGTTCAGTGTACCACGACCGCACAATTGTCATTTAACCACTTGCCGACCGCCAACCGCAGGTTGACGGCGACAAAGAGGTTCGATATCGCAAACCGCCCTCATACGACGGCGGCTGCGAGATCGCGCACTGCGAGCGCACGCCGCCGGAGGCGCGCCCGCACGCTCACTGTGTTCGGGGAGGGCCAGGGAGCGGGTGCTGCGGACTCGATGTCCGCCGGCTACCCGCGATGGCCCCCCCCCCCGCACTGAAAGAACGGAGGTCCGTATAAGTAAACACGGACCTCCGTTCTGTGAGAGAGGGAAGGGCTGTGATCACAGCCTTCCTCTACATGGAAGCTGTTATCACTTACCTTCCACTGTTAGGGCAGCCCCCATACAGTAAGAACACGCCCAGGGAACACAGTTAACCCTTAGAGCGCCCCCTGCAGGTTAACCCCTTCACTGCCAATGGCATTTACACAGTAATCAGTGCATTTTTATAGCACTGATCGCTGTATAAATGCCAATGGTCCCAAAAAAGTGTCAAAATGTTCCGACATGTCAGCTGAAATATCGCAGTACGGCTAAAAATCGCAGATCGCCGCCATTACTTGTAAAAAATAAATAAAAACCCCAAAAATTAATTCTCATCATCCGTAAACGCGACCACTTTTGCGCAAACCAATCAATAAACGCTGATTGCGATTTTTTTTTTTTATCACAAATATGAGGAAGAATATAAATCGGCCAAAACCGATGAAAAAAAATGTTTTTTTATATATTTTTTTTTTTTATTTGTATTTTAGCAAAAAGTAAGAAATTTGGGTTTTTTTGCAAAATTGTCGCTTTTCTTTTGTTTATAGCGGCGATCAGAAAAGACGCAGCGATGATCAAATACCACCAAAAGAAAGCTCTATTTGTGGGAAAAAAAGGACGCAAATTTCGTTTGGGTACAACGTCGCATGACCGCGCAATTGCCAGTTAAAGCGACGCAGCGACGAATCGCAAAAAGGGCTCTGGTCCTAAAGTGTGAAATCCTTCCGGGGCTGAAGTGGTTAACCACTTCACCTCCGGAAGAATTTCCCAGTTTAGGACCAGAGCACTTTTTGCGATTCGGCACTGCGTCGCTTTAACTGACAATTGCGCGGTCGTGCGACATTGTACCCAAACTAAATTTGCGTCCTTTTTTTCCCACAAATAGAGCTTTCTTTTGGTGGTATTTGATCACCTCTGCGTCATTTCTAATCACCGCTATAAACAAAAGAAAAAAAAACAAATTTCTTACTTTTTGCTAAAATTCTAATCCAAAAAAAAATATAAAAAAACATTTTTTTCACTGGTTTTGGACGATTTATATTCTTCCTCATATTTGTGATAAAAAAAAATCGCAATCGGCGTTTATTGATTGGTTTGCGCAAAAATGGCCGCGTTTACGGATGGTGAGAATTCATTTCTGAGTTTGTTTTTTTTTTTACTAGTAATGGCGGCGATCTGCGATTTTTAGCGGTACTGCGATATTGCAGCGGACACGTCGGACATTTTTGACACTTTTTTGGGACCAAAGACATTTATTCAGCGATCAGAAATTTTAATGTTCCCTGATTACTGTATAAATGTCATTGGCAGTGAAGGGGTTAACCTGCAGGGGGAGATCTAGGGATTAAGTGTGTTCCCTGGGTGTGTTCTTACTGTGGGGGGGTTGGGCTACCATGGGCATGAGAGATCTAACTGATCCCAGTAACAGGGATCAATAGATCTCCCATGCCCGCACTTTGCCTGTGGCCGCTCATCCGATGTCCGCCGGCGAGCCACGGGCACACTCCTCAGGATCTCCATTCGCAGATCGCCGCCTTTTTACGGCGATTCGCGGCCAGCGTCGACACTGCCACCGTAAATATGCGGTAGGCAGTGTGGAACTAGTCAAAGAGCGACGGTGCTGAAAATTGGCCTGGGCAGGAAAGTGGTTTAAGTGCTCAGTAAGCAAGTTGTTAACAGGGTGAGCTAATCTTGGAATTGAACCACGGTTGCTGACTTTGCGGCTGGGTTCACACCTGGGTTCAGCAGGAGATCTTGACCGGTTCTCTATGGAGCCAGTTCACATATCTCCGCAGCAGGTCCAGTGCGCTTTTCACAAAAACGCTGTGCGACTTTTGGTCCATTTCAGGTCCGAATTCAGCCCAAAATTCGGGCTGAAATCGGACCTAAAATGGTGAACCAGGACGCACCGGACCCCTGCTGTGAACCGCATGCGGTTGTGTGGAACTGGTATGGTGGTGAAGCTCCATTATGTTGACTTGAGCCATTGAACCAGAGTTATGGACTGTTTTGTGTTCCTTTTGCTGAAGCAAGCTATTTTGTTTTTACACTGTTTGCATTTTAAAATAGCGACTTTTCACAAAAGCAACTGGTGGTGATCCTGGGGAACCATATGACACTGTACATACTAAGGGCTATGTCAGATGGGATATTTATTCCCAGATTTCTTTCCACTAAGTAAATTGGTGTTAATTTCTATGGACAGTGCTTACTTGCTAATTTTAATGTGATTTGTAGCTTAGACGCTTAGCAATTGACTCTGTGATGCCTTTAGCGGCTTTGCAGTTAACCTCTATGGCTTAGCTAGACATTGCTGAAGGAGAGCAATTAGTATTAGCTAACATAATGATGTAGGATTCCTAGCAACATCAGCATTGTTGTAGCAAGGAGTCACTGCTACAACATCACCTGTATAAAGGCTGCCATTGTTCTTATTCTGAAAATACTACATAGTAGACTTGCGTGCTTATCCAGTTGTTTAAGCATTTACTGGTTGGCATTGATTTAAAGAATTCCAGATATGGTATATTATACATAGTTACATTGGTTTCTTCACAGTAAGAGCTGTGAAAATGTGGAATAGACTCCCCCCAGAGGTGGTTTTGGCCAGCACGGTTGATTGCTTTAAAAAAGGCCTGGATTCTTTCCTTAATGTAAATAATATAACGGGGTACTAACATCTTTAGGTAAAGTTGATCCAGGGTGAATCCGATTGCCTCTCGGGGAATCAGGAAGGAATTTTTTCCCCCGTTATAGCAAATTGGATCCATGCTTTGCTGGGGTTTTTTTGCCTTCCTCTGGATCAACTGTGGGTGAAGGATTGTATATGGGATTATTTGGTTGTATGTGTGTATGTGTGTGTGTATATACATTTTTTTTTTTTTGGTTGAACTGGATGGACTTGTGTCTTTTTTCAACCTGACTAACTATGTAACTATGGTCCAGCTTGGACCAATAGAACTATGTATATGCCATACCTGGCTGATGCCTCTGAAAGCTGGAAATCTCTAGACACTAGGTTCTCCAGTGATCTCTACTTCTTCCTGCAGCTGCCATTCTGTATTGTGAACACAGAAGGTTGGCTGCTTGACACAGGCGCCATTCAGAAAATGCTTTGCAAATGATTAAATGAGGTGGAGAGGCGGGTGGTGAAGTTTCACTCTCCACCTGCTTTGATCAGAGAACGCTAACCATTCTCTGAATGGCGCCCGTACCGATTGGCCAAACTCCTGTGTTCAGAATGCATCAGACTGTCATCGGCGCAGGAACTGAAAGCGAATGGAGATTACTGAAGTAATGGTGTCTACATCAGGGGCACGAGCCAGGCATGGGGTGTGTGTGTGTGTGTGTGTGTGTGTGTGTGTGTGTGTGTGTGTGTGTATATATACAGTATCTCACAAAAGTGAGTACACTCACATTTTTGTAAATATTTTATTATATATTTTCATTTGACAACACTGAAGAAATGACACTTTGCTACAATGTAAAGTAGTGAGTGTACAGCTTGAATAACAGTGTAAATTTGCTGTCTCCTCAAAATAACTCATCACACAGCCATTAATGTCTAAACCACTGGCAACAAAAGTGAGTACACCCCTAAGTGAAAATGTCCAAATTGGGCCCAAAGTGTCAATATTTTGTGTGGCCACCATTATTTTCCAGCACTGCCTTAACCCTCTTGGGCATCTAGTTCACCAGAGCTTCACAGGTTGCCACTGGAGTCCTCTTCCACTCCTCCATGACGACATCACGGAGCTGGTGGATGTTAGAGACCTTGCGTTCCTCCACCATCCATTTGAGGAAGCCCCAGAGATGCTCAATAGGGTTTAAGTCTGGAGACATGCTTGGCCAGTCCATCACCTTTACCCTCAGCTTCTTTAGCAAGGCAGTGGTTGTCTTGGAGGTGTGTTTGGGGTTGTTATCATGTTGGAATACTGCCCTGCTGCCCAGTCTCCAAAGGGTAAGGATCATGCTCTACTTCAGTATGTCACGCGGCTGCGGCAAACCTTGGGTATGGCTGCGGTTGCCAGCGCGAGTGCTTTAGTAGTATATATTTCTCTTTGGCTTTTTTCATTTGCTGATACACTATAGAGAGCAACGATCTAATTGTACAGTAATGGTATGTATCCCCTTGGGCCTCTATAGGCGGACCTCATCACTGGCAACATGGCCGCCATAGGAAAGGGAGGCTTGGTTTTGCATTCTTCCATATAAACGCGATGTGTCTATATGTTGCCCGTGCCCCCGGAAGACGTCATCTATGACAAAACATGTCGGGCAGAGCTACGTGTTGACGACATCGCGCCCCACGTGACCCAGAAGCACGGCGTTTCGAGTGTTACAGCTGGCTTTGTTTTTTATCCTATATGCACATTGAAAATTCATGGAATGTGAGTAGTAATTTGCCAATGTTTTACGTCTTTTAATAAATATTAGCAATATCACACTATTGGAGCCTTCTTCTCTTTATATACGTGTATGAATTTTGGTCGATCCTGATTTCATTGGTGAGAACGAACACACCCATCCAGGGAAGAAAGGCTGCTTACATCCTCCCTTCCCCACATGCCCGCA
The DNA here is from genome assembly GCA_018402905.1 of Glandirana rugosa. NCBI lineage: Eukaryota > Metazoa > Chordata > Amphibia > Anura > Ranidae > Glandirana > Glandirana rugosa. The sequence continues at coordinate 2,155,642 of BLSH010085853.1, read as the reverse complement.
GAGGCTATCTGCTTGCTTGTGTGGCTGACCTAGAGATAGGTAGCAAGCAGGCTCTGGTAAGAATCATATTTGTCTGAGTGTGTGGCGACACGGAAGTTTTATCCTGTTTTCCTCTTGCACCCGGTGAAGGAGTCTACTCTGTCTTTTGAGTTTATATGGTTTTTCACTCATGGAAGCCTGGATTTAAATGGACTTTATATGGGACTTTATAGACACTTTCTGTCATTTTTTTTGATTATTTTGATATTGTTGCACAAACAATTTTCACAAAAAAAATCTTTGCACTGGCTCTTTATTATATGGTTGCGCAGTTTTTTGCATTATATACATAGATTTATGGGTGGTATCCTATTGAATTGCTGCAACCTCATTCACTGATTTTGTTTACATCAATATTTGCACAGTTATATTTTTAGCGCTGTATACACACTGTTCAGTATGTCACAGTACATTATTATTATTATTATACAGGATTTATATAGCGCCAGCAGTTTGCACAGCGCTTTACAAAAATGAAGGCAGACAGTACAGTTACATCACAATTTGGCACAAGAGGAATCAGAGGGCCCTGCTCGTTAGAGCTTACAATCTAAGAGGGAGGGTCAGTTGATACAAAAGGTAAAAGCTGTGGGGGATGAGTTGATGTAGAAAGAAAGTATTAGGTAGAAGCAGGATAGGATTCTTTAAAGAGAAAGGTTTTTAGGGATCGTCTAAAGATGGATAGATTATTAGACAGTCGGACTGATTGGGGTAGGGAGTTCCAAAGGATCGGAGAAGCTCTCGCGAAATCTTGGAGGCGAGCATGGGAGGAGGTGACAAGTGAGCTAGAGAGCAGGAGGTCTTGAGAGGACCGAAGAGGGCGGCTTGGTTGGTATTTTGAGACTAGG
>BLSH010085853.1:2124578-2144961 GCA_018402905.1 Glandirana rugosa | reverse complement strand
CTGGATTTCTCTGGTGGTACGGTTCGCTGAAACGGTCACAGGTTAGTCTCTTTTTTTTTTTTTTTTTTTTTGATTTTTTTTTAAAAAAATCATTGATTTTTATCCACCCTAGGGAGCCATCTTAATGTACACTACTGAAGTTCCTCTGACTTCAAAAAAGGTTCCTGTACTACTTCAAGGCGACCTATATCCGACTTGTGCACATAGAATTCAATTGAAGTCGCCTCCAAGTCAGATAGCCATCTATATTGAAGCGACTTTACAGGAAAAAGAAAATAATTTACACAGGTACTCCCCACGAATTACCCAGGCAACCCCCTCCCTCCCTCTGATTGGACACTGGCAAAGTCGCTTGGCATGGTGGTCTCTTTAGGTCGCGTTGTAAGTCTCGTTGATGTCACGTTAAAATCGCCTTACACACTCGCCCCTGAAGTTGGATCGCCCCTGTGTAAAATGGCCCTTACACGTCTGTGGTTACAAACTGCAGGCATCAAAAAAGGGTAAGATGAAACAAAACAGAAAATAAACCCTTTCCACTTTGGGCATCTAACTACAAAGACACAGGAACCTGACTACTTGTTCTGCCACAGCCAACCGCTGCCCAGACACTTGGCAGTCACAGAGAAATAAACAGAGGCTTTTAGTCACCCAGACTTAATCTCACCATTCAGAGGTATTGCTGCTTCCCAGTCTGCAATGCACAGAGATCTGGTTCTAGGGCAGAGCCCCTTGTTGAAGCAACCTGGGAGTTTTATAGAGCCCTGAGTGCTTTATCTGTTACACCTGAGCTCGTTCACACTCACGGAGCCCAAACAGGCTCACTACACAGCACAAATACAAAAGCAATCAGTGTACAGCATAAACCTGGGACAAATATATCTCCCATCCTGGACACAACCAATACATTTTCCTGGCTTCCTGTCACAGTATGTATGTGTGTGCGTGCATATGTGTGTGTGTGTGTGTGTGTGTGTGTGTGTGTGTATATATATATATATATATATATATATATATATATATATATATATATACACACATTAGAGCTGATGCACGATTAATCGTTCAAGGATCGAGATTCAACTCTCCTCCCGATCTTAAAATAGCTTTTTCCCGATTCTATGTAACAAGTGCAGAGAATTCTCTGCTCACTTCTGACAGCGGACAAAAAAATAAAAAATCCAGGCAGCCTGCCAAGTTTATCACAACATTGGAACATTTAGTTCTTTTAGATCAAATGAATGAACTTCGGTCTGTAAATGAGGGAAGTTTAACCACTTATAGACTAAACCTTTTTCTGACGCTTGTTAAAAATCTGTATTTTTTTTGCTAGAAAATTACTTGGAACCCCCAAACATTATCATTTTATTTTTTTTGCAGAGACCCTAGAGAATAAAATGGCAGTTGTTGCAATATTTGCGCAGCAGTCTTTCAAACACAATTTTTTGGAAAAAATACGCTTTCATGAATTTAAAAAAACCTAAACCGTAAAGTTAGCCCAATTTTTTTGTATAATGTGAAAGATGATGTTACGCCGCGAGAATCGTGAGAAAATCCTGATCTTTATTCCAAGCAAAAAAAAATCATGCAGCTCTAATATATACACGCTATGTTTCCAAAAGTATTGGGACGCCTGCCTTTACACACACATGAACTTTAATGGTATCCCAGTCTTAGTCCGTAGGGCTCAATATTGAGTTGGCCCACCCTTTGCAGCTATAACAGCTTCAACTCTTCTGGGAAGGCTGTTCACAAGGTTTCGGAGTGTGTCTATGGGAATGTTTGACCATTTTTCCAGAAGCACATTTGTGAGGTCAAGCACTGATGTTGGACGAGAAGCTCTGGCTTGCAGTCTCCACTCCAATTCATCCCAAAGGTGTTCTGTCGGGTTGAGGTGCATGCCAGCCAATTTCCTCCTCCCCAAAGCTGGACCAATTTAAATTTGTAAAATATCCATACTGTCATTCCTCTGCTATTGGAATGATTTACTTCTGACAGTCTACTCTATACCAACACCACAAAATCCTATGGCTACCCCACCTTCTCTCCAGCATACAGCAGTTGATTGATGGCCTCAGTTGTGCATGTTTCCCTATGAGACTGTGTATAGGGGGAAGTGTCTATTCCCCCACTCCGGTCTCAGATTAAACTCAGCTTTCCTCTTTGCGCTGTGCAGTGTGTGACCTTAGATCCATGCCCCCTGCCTTCAGGAGATCAGAAATGCTTTGAATGGCTGTAGAAGAGAGAGGCAGCAGATAAACAGGTATAAATTATGTAAGAGGGTTTGTTGTATCTCTGTGTATCACCTGAGACTAGTCAATTCAGTTGGTATATGTAAGAGTTAAAGGCAAATAAGTTGTTCAGTTTGCAAGGGAATTTTCCCTTAACCACTTGCCTACTGGGCACTTTCACCCCCCCCCCCCCCCCTCCTGCCCAGGCCAATTTTCAGCTTTCAGTGCCGTCACACTTTGAAATAAAATTGCGCGGTCATGCAACACTGTAGCCATATCAAATTGTTATCATTTTTTCACACATGTAGAGCTTTCTTTTAGTGGTATTTAATCGCCACTGGGTATTTTTTCTTTTTTTTTTTTTTTTTTTTTTTTTTTTCTAAAAAACAAAAAAAGACCTGAAAAATTTTGGGGAAAAAACATTTTGTTATAAAATTTTGCAAACCGGTAATGTTTCTCCTTCAATGATAAGGCGGCACTGGTAGGTTGCACTGGTAGGTGACACTGATGAGGAGGCACTGGTGGCCACTAATTGGCAGCACTGGTGGGCACTATTGGGACTGCACTGATAATCAGGACATGGGTAATCCATGCCCTGATTATCAGTGTAGATGTCCCCTTCACACAAGCTGGTTATCGGCTCTTTTCTATTCTCCTCGCGCTGTAAGTGTAAGGAAAGGAATGACGATAACCGGCTTGTGTTTACAATGTGATCAGCTGTGATTGGACACAGCTGATCAAAGAGCTGCTGATTGGCTCTTTACCCCGATCTGTGATCAGCACCTTAACTCTGGGCACTCGGTTGTGATATTTTGCCCACTCCCACAACCCCCACCCCCTCCAAGAAAAAAAAATAGCATTTCAGACAGAGGAAGAGGGGAGAAGTGCCTAAAGTGAAACTTACCCTTTTGGGTGAAGCTCTGCTTTAACTTAATAAATATAGTAAAAATGTATTTTGCAAGAATACCCCATCTGCAAGTTAAAGTGTTTTTTTACTTTTCGTGTGATTGGGTATTCTTTAGAAAGTACGTTTTCCCCATATATACTAAGCTTAGTGAAAATGCCCTTGCAAAGTGAACAGCTTATTTGTCTTTTGTAAATCAGCCCCACTGACTCTTGTAGCCATGTGCTGTTCTGCCTAGTAAGCTTCTGTGTTTTCTGTTGAGCTCCAGTGGATATCTCTGCAGCTTGGCACAGGTTCATGATCCAGTGCTCTATCTGCTTTTAATCCTATTTTACTTCCATGGCCTTCTTTTGCAGTCATCATAGGGGTCAGTGAACCCTTCTTTCATGCCATACCCTGTAGCTCTCAAATAGAACGCATAAGCCAAAGGTTTGTATGCGCCAGCCTTTATAATCTTAATGCATGGTCACTTTTTTGATTTATGTGAAAGTTCAGCTCCGGAGGCTTCCTCGGTTTTGGAGCACTGTTGTGATTTGAGATCAGTCTTTTGTGCATGGTTCACTTTGACTGTTGGGAGCTTGGATCAATGAACCACAATGAGAAGAAATCAACGACCAGATTGTGGAAGCAGCTTGTTGAGCTTCTGGCTCATTAATATTCATATATGTAAAAAAAATGCTGGTCATACAGATGAATTTATAACTGTTTTCAAAATGTTCAGTCTGTGTTCACTTTCTGTTGACCAAAGGACAATGTACAGTGAGTATCATAAGACCACCTGTTAGGACAGATGGTATCCAGAACTCAGTTGATAATGATTTATAAATATGGCTTATTGGAGGAAAAGGATAGTTAATACCTTGTATGTATCTGGTCACTTTTCTGCTCACTGTTAATCTCTGTATTTGCAGGGTGAGCTCAGTACTCCAAAGAGATGTCAAGCAGTTTGGCAAACAGTTTCTTTTTGACCACAGAGATGAGACGTGTTGGAACTCTGATCAGGTACACTCATGGTAACCTTTTGGTCTGGCAAGTATTTTAGTATTAGATATTGTATAACAATAAGAGGGCTCCTATAATAAAACAATTGGAGGTTGTGCCTTTATCAACATCACTTGTAAGGGCTGCAATGGTGTACATTCAGAAAAGCACACAGTTATTGTAATATTATAATTTAAAACTAAACTCTGGGCAAAAACAATGTGTTTATTTTTTTACTTGTCAAGTTGCTATGGTACATTGTGTTTTTCGGAATCACTTTTTTAAACCGTTTACCAGCTCATCACTGCCATTTTAACAGCTGGGATTTGCCAGTGAGAATGTCGGGGTAGAGACACAGGGCATGCTACATAAGCCCTGTGTGTGCTGAAGTTTTTTTGGGGCTTGTGTAGCACACCTACGTTCAGCAACTGGTTAATATGTTCATGGTTTGCTTTAATCTAATACCACCATTAGACTCTGATCATTTTTTTGGGTGGGGGATAATGGTTGATATACAGGTGCATCTCAAAAAATGTGAATATTGTCAAAAAGTTAATCTATTTCAGTAATTCAATTCAAAAAGTGAAACTCCTGTATTATATAGATTAATTTCCAGCGGTGGCCGGTCAATAAAGGGGGGTTGGGCGCCGCCTCCCCGCTGGGAAGAAGGAGGAATAAAAAAAATAAAAAAGTCAGCCCGACCCCCTAATGGAGGCGCCGGTATATTGATTTTTTTTTTCTTCGGCTCCTTGCTGTCTGCTGACAGCAAGTAGTGAGCCTATTGGTCAGTCCTAAAAGTGTATGTATGTGCGCTGAACAAGCGCACATACATAGACTGATTGGTTGCCCTGAGCCAGTGACTGCCAATGATTGGCTTGTCATGGTGCAGGAGGCGGGTCCAGAGCGGCTGATTCCTGACTCGAGGACGAGGAGGGGACACGGAGGTACTGTGCTGTGTTGTGTTCTGGCTGCAATACCTGTGTACTGGCTCCCTGTCCCATGTGTACTGCCTATAATACCTGTGCACTGGCTACATGTGTACTGGCTACAATACCTGTGTACTGGCTACCTGTGTACTAACTGAAATACCTGTTTACTGGCTCCCTGTGTACTGCCTACAATATCTGTGCACTGGCTACCTGTGTACTGGCGGCAATACTTGTGTATTGGCCACATACTGTGTTGCTGGCTGCAATATACCCCATCTGTGATGCTGAGCTGTATACTCCTGACACAAATGTGGAATACAGGGGACGGAGTGGGTGGATTCTATAAGGGGTGGGGCTTATGAGAATTGGGAGGGGTCAAAAAGGAGGGGTGGGGCCTGGTGCGCCCCCCCCCCATCCTAGAAATTCACCAGCCGCCACTGTTCATCACACACAGTGATCTATTTCTAGCATTTCTTTCTTTAATTTTGATGATTATGGCTTACAGATGGTGAAAACCCAACATTCAGTATCTCATAAAATTAGAATATTACATAAGACCAATACAAAAAAGGGACAGAAATGTTGGCTTACTAAAAAGTGTCCATGTACAGTATAGTCTGCGCTTAATACTTGGTAGGGGCTCCTTTTGCATGAATTACTGCATCAATGTGGCGTGGCTTTAAGGTGATCAGCCTGTGGCACTGTTGAGGTGTTATAGACCCCAGATTGCTTTGTTACCGGCCTTCAGCTTGTCTGCATTGTTGGGTCTGGTGTCTCTCATCTTCCTCTTGACGATACCCCACAGATTCTCTATGGGGCTTAGGTCAGGTAAGTTTGCTGGCCAATCAAGCACCGTGATACCATGATCATTAAACCAGGTATTGGTACTTATGGCAGTGTGGACAGGTGCCAAGTCCTGCTGGAAAATGAAATCAGCCTCAAACTGGTCAGCAGAGGCAAGCATGAAGTGCTCTAGAATTTCCTGCCAGAGGGCTGCACTGACTTTGGATTTGATAAAACACAGTGGACCAACACCAGCAGATGACATGGCTCCCCAAAATCATCACTAACTGTGGAAACTTCACACTGGACCTCATGCAACTTGGATTCTGTGCCTCTCCACTCTTCCTCCGTACTCTGGGACCTTAATTTTCAAATGAAAGGCAACATATTCCACAGTCAGTGATTTGGGGAGCCATGTTATCTGCTAGTGTTGGCCCACTGTGTTTTATCAAGTCCAAAGTCAGTGCAGCCCATGCTTGAATTACTAAACTAAATTAACTTTTTGATGATATTCTAATTCTATGAGATGAACCTGTATAATTGTTTTTGGGTACATGCCGCCTTGGCATAATAAGAAGTCTCCTCACATCATCCTTTCTAACATACAGTGCCTTGAAAAAGTATTCATACCCCTTGAAATTTTCCACATTTTGTCACGTTACAACCAAAAACGTAAATGGATTTTATTTGATAAACCGACACAAAATGGCACATAATTGTGAAGTAGAAGGATAATGATAACATTTTTTACAAATAAATATGTGAAAAGTGTGGCGTGCATTTGTATTTAGCCCCCGAGTCAATACTTTGTAGAACCACATTTCAATGCAATTACAGCTGCAAGTATTTTGGGGATGTCTCTACCAGCTTTGAACATCAACAGTGACATTTTTGCCCATTCTTCTTTTCAAAAAAGCTCAAGCTCTGTCAGATTGGATGGAGAACGTCTATAAACAGCAGTCTTGTCACAGATTGTCAATTGGATTTAGGTCTGGACTTTGACTGGGCCATTCTAACACATGAATATGCTTTGATCTAAACCATTCCATTGTAGCTCTGGCTCTATGGTTAGGATCGTTGTCCTGCTGGAAGGTGAACCTCTGCGGCTTTGCCCAGTCTCAAATCTTTTGCAGACTCTAACAGGCTATCTTCGAAGATTGCCCTGTATTTGGCTTCATCCATCTTCCCATCAAATCTGACCAGCTTCCCTGTCTCTGCTGAAGAAAAGCATCCCCACAACATGATGCTGCCACCACTTGGTTACCCCAGTCACACAACTGAAACTGTAGCATTTATTAAATGATCCCTGCTGTAGAGACTTTGGTAACTTACATTTAAGTAAAGCTGGCTAGTCAACACCTCTACCTGAACGATGATTCCTATTTAAGGATTGGTTCAGTTGACCAGCTATCTGAGGGACCCTAGAGTCTCAATCCCCTACAGAGATGTAAGTGTTTCACAGCTGTAATTATCTGTTATGTTGGACCTCAAAGCAGCAATTGGTACTTAAAGCACTAACTCCCATGTTTTATCACTTTAACCAATTCCGGACCTCTCTTTATACGTCGGTAATTTGACGTTGAGTACCGTTGTTATGGCAGCATATAGCTGCCATAACCCCGGTATTTTCTGAAACGGTGGGCGGTCCGCTTCGGGGTAAAGGTGGTCGCCCCAGCGGATTCACCACAAGATCACTTAGATCAGCGGCGGGAGGGCACCTCTCCCGCCGCTGACCTAAGTGACCTTGCGGCGAATCCACTGCGGCGACCACCTTACCAAATCCAACAGTAGCAGCGGAGACTATCCGATCCTCTCCCCTGAGAGGCAGGAAGTCAAGTGAGGGAATGATGCCCCCCCCCCCACTCGACTCCACACCATTGGATGACGGAAGCGACGTCAAACGTCACTTTTGCCCAAAAGTCTTAAAGGGACAATTTTTTTTAATTGACTTTTTTCTTTTTTTTTTTAATTGCATTTAAGTGTAAATGTGAGATCTGAGGTCTTTTTGACCCCAGATCTCACATTAAAGAGGACCTGTCATGCTTTTTATCTATTACAAGGGATGTTTACATTCCTTGTGATAGGAATAAAAGTGATCCAAAAATTTTTTGTAAAGAGACTGTAAAAATAAAAAGTAAAATAAGTAAGAAAAAATTTAAGGCGCCCTGTCCCTCCGAGCTTGCGTGCAGAAGCGAACGCGTACGTATGTCGCGCCCGCATATCAACACGTGTTCAAACCACACATGTGAGGTATTGCCGCGATTGTTGAAGCGAGAGCAATAATTCTAGCAAAGACCTCCTCTGTAACTCAAAATTGATAACCTGTAGAAATTTTTAAACGTCGACTATGAAGATTTTTAAGTGTCAAAGTTTGTCTTCATTCCACAAGCGGGCACAATTTTGAAGCATGACATGTTGGGTATCAATTTACTCGGCGTAACATTATCTTTCACAATATTAAAAAAATTGGGCTATCTTTACTGCTTTCTTATTTTTTTTAATGCAAACAAAAGTTGTTTATTGAGTATAGTGCACAAAGGAAATAACAATGATCAATAAAGAGGTGCAACATGCACCACAAGAAGGATGCAGAAAAAAGGTAACATTTGACAGATACACAACAATCACTGGTACGGTGCCTACATCACAAGTGGAAGAGAAGCATGTCATGACAAAGACATTAACATTAGGCAGGCATATCAAGTAGTGGCTATCTCGTCGCATGTAGCGGAATCTCCAAGCCATCTATCCCAGATTTTGTTGTACTTGTCCGGGCAACCCCTGTGGGCGTACAGCACCTTTTTGTAGGAAAGAGTATCATTGACTGCTTTGATCCACTGCTGCAAGGTAGGGGGGACCCCCCTCAGCCACGTCCTAGCAATCTGCATCCTCGCAATGAACAGTGTTTCCTGTAGGAATATGTTGTACTTCTCCTCAGGGAGAGACAGGATCCCCAACAGGCAGCGGCGAGGGCATAGAGTGAGAGGGGAGCCCATCTGGTCGTGGAGGAACCGGATAACCTGGGTCCAGTACCCCTGAACAGATGGGCAGGTCCAGAGGAGATGAAAAAAGGTGCAGTTTATGTCATCGCACTGGGGGCATGAGGGATTATAGTTTGGGTTATATTTTAAAATGCGGTGCGGTGTGCTGTATGATCGGTGCAGAATGAATAGTTGGGTAAGGCGGTCCGAAAGTTTGGGGGATGCCAGTTTACAGGTGGCCAGTACCTCATCCCAGTCCTCGTTGTCAATATCACCAAGATCTGTCACCCAGCGGGCCCCTAACCGGTCCGACTGAGCCGAGGCGCCTGGAGCCACAAGGTGGTTGTAGAATTGGGTAATGAGTTTTTTGGGGTCTTCGCCAAGCATGACGTCTACCATAGGCAGCACGTCGAAGTCCGGGATGGCGCCATTGAATTGTGAGCAGAGAGAATGGCGAAGCTGCAGGTATCGGAAGAACATGCGATTGGGAAGGGCATATTGCTCCTGTAGGGATTGGAAGCTCCTAATTGAGTCATCGGCCATTACCTGTGAGAGGCAGATAATTCCCCTGGCTATCCAGAGACAGCTGTCCGGGACGGTGAGTACCTCAGGTAGATGTGGATTATTCCAGAGGGGGGTATGTGAGTGGAACTTGGGAGCACCGCTGAACCTCTGGGCAAGCTGCCATACCCTGCAGTAATGGGTGGTCATAGGACCCACGGCATAGGCAAGGGGTGTCTCCCCAGGGCCCCTGAACAAGACTTGAAGAGGGTGCGTGATTGGAACTGGTGTGTGTATGCATTCAAGTGTGACGTACCTGACCCTGTCTCCATGGTTTAGGTGGTAGAGGTGGGATAGTTGAGAGGCTATGTAATAAAACAAGAGGTCCGGGACAGCCGCCCCGCCCGAGGCTATCGGGAGTTTAAGGGCCCGCCAGGGTAGTTTGTGACGAGAGGAGCCCCAGATAAAGGTATTGATGATAGACTCCATGGCTTTTAGGGAGTGCATCGGGATGGAGCATGGGATGTGCCAGAAGATGTACAACAGTTTTGGGAGAAGGACCATTTTTACTAGGCTAATGCGCCCCATCACTCCAAGGGGGAGGCGCGACCAGGTTTGCGTCTTAGACTTGAGAACATCATATAGTGGCTCAAGATTGAGGTCCGTGTAATCCAACAGGAAGCGGGAGACCTGCACACCAAGGTATTTGATCGTGCTGGCCCTAACCAATGGTAGAGCCGCCTGATCGGCGGTGGGGACATCAGTGTCCATGGGGAGAATTTGAGACTTCGACCAATTGATCTGTAGCCCAGAGAACCTACCAAAGTGTTGGATAAGTTTCAGAGCTGCCTGGAGGGAGGGACCCGAGTCGGCTAGGTAAAGAAGCATGTCGTCAGAATAGAGGCTGACGACTTCCATGAGCCCACCACAACGTAAGCCTCTGATATTAACCCGAATCTTCGCATACACTCCCAGAGATAGTCCCACTCCGCAGAGTCTAAAGCCTTAGCGGCATCAAGGCTGACTATCACCCTGGAGCCCACCTTGTCATGTCGAGACTGGAGATTGAGAAACAGTCGTCTGAGGTTGTAGGCCGTGTTCTTGTTGGGCATAAATCCGGTTTGGTCCGGGTGTATTAAATGTGAGATGACTTTATTCAGGCGGAGGGCGAGAATTTTAGCGAGTATCTTGACATCTAATTGTAGTAGGGATATAGGGCGATAGGACACTGGGTACAGGGGGTCTTTACCGGGTTTGGGGATAAGGACTATAAGGGCTTCACCCATTGAGGCAGGGAGGGTGGAGGACTGAAATATGTGGTTATAAAGTTTGCAGAGTTGAGGGATAAGTAGTGCCCCGAATTGTCTATAGAATTTGAGGGGCAGGCCATCGGATCCAGGTGCTTTAGCCGGGGGAAGGCTCGCCAGAGCCTCCTCTATGCAGTCGGTGGTGATAGGTGCCTCTAATTGAGCAATCTGGGTCGGAGTTAACCCAGGGAGCTCTACACCTTGAAGAAGTTGGACTAAGTCTGCCTGGGGGTAGTTGGCCCTAGATGTATATAGGTCAGAGAAGAAGGACCGGAACTCTGCAGCCACCAGCTCAGGGCTGGAGACCACACGAAGTTCCACTACAACCGGAGGTTTGTTGTCCATGTGGGCCATATATGCTAGGAGCTTACCCGCATGTTCGCCATGCTCAAATGCCCGCTCCCTGGCAAAGAAAATTCCCTGCTTGGCCTTTTCAGAGTGTAGCTGGTTAGTGAGTCTGGACTGTGTGCGTAACAGGGAAGCATTGGTGGGGGAGGGATCACTGATAAAGGCCTGTTCACAGGCCACCAATTGTTCCTCCGCCTGTTGTAGTAAAAGTCTGGAGGATCTTTTATACCTGGATATTCGTGCGGAGAGGAACATGCGGGCATGCAGTTTAAAAGCCCCCCCACACGGTGCCGACCGGGGCCTACCCACCATTGGTGCGAAAAAAATGCGCCCATTCTCGCTGACAGGAGTCCAGGTCTGGAAGGACCGATAACCAAAATGGGTTCAGCCGCCAGATCTTCACCGTGGGGGGGGGGGGGAGTTACCCTCAGGGTGACCCAGTATGGGGCATGGTCCGAAAGTATTCTGGCACCAAAACCCGCATCTAGGACATCCAGGAGGATTGGGGGCGATACAAGGATAAGATCAATGCGGGGCATGGCTGAGTGTGAGAGGGTAAAGCAGGAGAATTGGATTTGGTCTGGATATTTATGCCTCCAGGTGTCCTTTAGTAAGAACCCCTCGAGGAATCCGCCGAATCTCGTGACTCGTTGCGGTGAGGCGGCGTGAGCAGTGGGGCCCAATCTGTCCATACCTGGGTTGATGACCATATTGAAGTCCCCGAGCCAAATTGCAGGCACTGTGGGATATTGGACCATAAAGGATACACCCTGCTGCAGGGGACCAAACTGAAAGGGGGAGGGATGTAATACACCATCAGAAGGACCTCAACCCCATTAATAGAGGCATGTAAAAATGAAAAACAACGCTGGGGGTCCGACCGCACGCCATGCAGCTGAAACCATGTAGACCTGGAGATCAAAATGGCAACTCCTCGGGAGTTAGAGGAGAAGGGGGCTTGATACAACCATCCCACCCAGGGTTTTTTAAGAGCCATCTGTGCCTGACCGGTAAGATGGGTTTCAACCAGCACGACACGTCGGCCCGCATAGACTTAAGATGAGATAGGATTGCGTTCCTTTTAGGCTTGGCACCAAGGCCTCTTACATTCCAGGTTAACAGTTTTAGTGGCGCCATAGTATTTGGGTAAAAGCTGCATGGTGAGCGGTCCAACCCAGCCAGGGGAGCCCCCAACCACAACGCGACACGCAAGTGTGCACTGCTGCCACATTGTGCGGGCGGGCCCAGGGGCACAGCATAACCACATACAGAGCATAATGGCAAGTATATACAATATAAAGGACGACCGCCGCGCGGACACGCCCAGCGCCAGAAACAGCACTAGCAATAGAGCGCGCCCGGGCGGCGGGCACCCACATGTACAGTAATTTGCGACCTGTCAGAGAGAAATTGAAAAACACTAAAATAAACATAAAACCAACATTAACAATACTGAACCAGCTTGTCACGCTCAACCATCTGGTGTACGCCGCTTTCTTATTTTTTTTAATTCAAAAAAGTGTATTTTTTCCAAAAAAAAATTGTGTTTGTAAGACCGCTGTGCAAATACGTTGGGACATAATGTATTGCAATGACCGCCATTTCATTCTCTATGGTGTCTGGAAAAAAATATATATAATGGCGTTGATTTACTAAAGGCATAAAGACTGTGCACTTTGCAAAGTGCAGTTGCAAACTGCAAGATCAGTTGCTCCAGAGCTCAGTAAATGAGCAGAAGCTCTGCTGACTTCCATTATCCAATCACCTGTAAGCAAAATTTCAGTTTTTTTATTTTCCTTGCATGCAATTGGGTATTCTTTGCAAAGTGAAGCTTTACCTCATTTACTAAGCTCTGGAGCAACTGCACATGGCAAAGTGCACAGTCTATTTGCCTTTAGTAAATCAACCCCAATGTTTGGGGATTCTAAGTAATTTTCTAGCAGAAATACCTGATTTTTAACTTGTAAACACCAAGTGTAAAAAATAGGCCAGGTCCTTAAGTGGTTAAATTGTGATGTCATCTGCCCGCCTTTTCACCTCAGCCAATCAGAGGAAGCCACGTACTCATGGATAAAAATGCAAAGCTTAAGGGTGAGGTCACACCATAGAAACGCAGTCCGGATGCGTTTCTGCATGCGCATGTTTGGTGCGTTCCGGTGCATTTTTGATGCAGTCCAGTGCAGTTTTTTCCCCCTTTTTTTTCTTCACCTAAAATAAGGACATGTGAGTTCCAGTACGATTTTGGTGCATTTAGGTGAGTTCCGGGGCGTTTTATCATGTTCCAGTACAGTTCAGTGCAGAAAAAATGCAGCATGTTCTACTTTTTTTTCTGGAACTAACTGCACTGGTGTAAACTATGCCATTGAAAACCATATAACCTACTCTCCATGTGTTTTTGATGCAGTAAAAAACACACTGGACTGCATGTGGTGTGAACTGGCCCTCAAAAAAAAAATCTGTGAGGAGCCTGGCCTCGTGACCTGTCAGTCTTCTGACCAGCACTCCTCCAATCACAGAGCTCTCTGCTTAGTTATGCAGAGAGAACTCAGTAGGCCAAGACAGGATGCATACTGGCGCTCACATCCACATTTTACCAATGGGTGGGCCACTGAATGCTGTATGTAGTACTGCAAAGTATAACTGAAATCAGTGGGCAATATCTTCTTCTCATTATGAATAAGAAGCTTAGTGAACAGTCAGGATGACGTTCTGTGTTTTTTTTTTTTTTTTTTTAAATTGTAAATCCACTTTGAAGAGGAAAAAAATCAACAGTCTTTCGTGATCCCATATTTTTATTTTTACAGGTTCCCCTTAAGAATAAAATTATGGAAGAAATTACTTATAGTCTATGTCCCTTTTTTTATTTTTTTGGCTAATGGTAAACATCTAGTTTGCCTTAATAACCCTCAGTATTTTTGCAGTGCCTCCTATGCACATTCTAATGTTGAGATACAGTAAATTAGATCTGTATATCTCATGCACCTATATTTTTTATCAGTGGAAATGAGCATAATGGATTCAATAGTTTATGAATGTACTCCTCTTATTCCAGGGGTCAGCTCAGTGGATCGTACTTGAATTCCCTCAAAAAGTCTGTCTTTCTGAAATCCACATCCAGTTCCAAGGTGGCTTTTCCAGTAGAAACTGCATTTTAGAAGGTAAGAACTGATCTGGCCTCACACAGTTTTCAAGGGGAGCCTCGTAAGAAAAGTAAATGCTGATGACGTTCCTGAACCCCAGCCAACCTTGGTACATATATGATGGAGGTGCATAAAACAGCGGGTAGCATCAGAGGTGTATTCCACCCTCACCCGGAAGATACTGATCACTGTGTTATCATTATGTTGTAAATAATATATAGTTCAAAGGTGCAGATCACAAGTTCATTACAGGATGAGTTCATTTTTTCACAAAAAATGAAAATGTGAAAGAACTCCAAATACCCATGCCACCCTGCCAGAACCGGCTGCTTAGCAGCAATGGTTGTCTGTGCTGCAGGTGTAGCAATTTGTACACTGCAGGGCACAGCCCCGGAGTAAGTGTCCATCATAATGCTCACAATAGCAAGCTTTCATTAGTAAGCGTGAGCACATGGGAAGCACTTCTTTCTTCTTAGGCACCTTACTGGAAGAAGCCTCAAATGCACTTCTCATTGGTCAGCACAGTTACATGGCTGCTCTGACCAAGGAGTGCATGTTGTTATGAGTATTATGATAGAAACTCGATCTGGGGCTGTGCATTGTCTACAGAATGACTTAATTTTATCATGAAAAGGTAAACCTTATCCGGTAATGAACTTGTGTTGTGCACCTCCGGACTATACACTACTGACAATATGTCAGCACATTGATCAATATCTTCAGGGTGAGGGAGTCTGCACACAATGACATGTCTAATTTTGAAATAATTTATAGGGTGCATCATTTATGGCAGAGGTGTTTAGTATCGGTGTGGAATATAGGTATTTGTGTTAAAGTTGAAAATGAAGACACAAAGTTCTACAGTTCTGTATTCATTAATACATCATTCAAGCTGAACTCCAGAACCGCTAAATAGACTAATAAAATTCACATATGCACATAGTATTACATGCAAAAAATGTACTGAGGAATGGCTAGCAGCAGTCATGGGTGCTCAACCTGTGGCCCTCCAGCTGTTGTGGAACTACAAGTTCCATGAGGCATTGCAAGGCAAGCGTGACTCCCAACGGCAGAGGCATGATGGGAATTGTAGTTCTGCAACAGCTGGAGGGCCACACGTTGACCACCCATCTTGTGGTGTGATATCTGGTGTTTTCGGTGCTTCCTGTGCTGTTTTTGGCTGAATTTTAAAGGCCCAGTTGTCCTTTTAAAGGCAAATTTATGGATTATTGTACTTTCCTCTCCCTGATGCTCGACTTGGCCTATACACAGTAAGTACAGCCACATTAAACACAGCTATGCTGTTCAGCTAGCAAGACCGATGCAACTTTTCTACAATATTCTCTGTGATTTTAAAGTATTGCAGGCTTCTTGATTCCCCTGGATGTTTTCCCCAGTGCCCTGTAAAAAATGTAGAAAGGATCTCAAACATGCAGAACAAAACAGCACTTTTGTGGAGCATTTACATTGACATTAATTGGCCAGTTCACACTGCAGCGATGCGATAACCCGTGCGAATCCGGTACGGGTTCCCGCTTCGCATGTCACCCGCCGGCGGTTCACACTGCCCTATGTGAATCGATGTGGGTGTCAATAGAAAGTTAATGACAGCCCTAGATCGGTTCGCATATCGCAGTGCGAACTGTCAATTCGGACAGGAATCGGATTGCATGGGTGTGAACACCTATGCATCCGATTCTGGTGCAGACCAAAAAAAGGGTCCTGCACAATATTATTCCAAATGCGATGAAAATCTGTTTATCTGTATGGCTGAATTCGCAGACATCGCATGTGATTTGAACCGACCCTAATGGAGGGGTTGGTATAGTGTTGACAACTATGTGTTTAGCTGCTTACCTATAAACAATGATAAAATATAACATATGCAGTAATTCTCTTCCTTTGCAGGGTGCCTTAAAAATGAAGAGTTAGAGACTGTAACAGAATTTTATCCAGAAGACATCAATGCCCTTCAGATATCCTTTTATAAACATGCCAGTTGCCAGATTTCAAAAACGTATTTAGCTAAAGCATGTGGACACCAAAAAAATAAAAGTGTTGCTCACTATACCATAAATATTAGAAACCAGTATTGCTTTAGCCTGTGATGGCTAACCTTTAAAAAAAACAAATAACATCCCATACTTGTGTAGAATATTGACTTTTGTTTTAGGCCCCTTTCACACTTATGCGACTTGTCCTGCAACTTGGGACTGCAAAGTCGCATGACAAGTCATTCCCCATTATTTCCAATGAGTACCATTCATATCTGTACGACTTCAAGTTGTGCCGACTTCAAAGTAGTCCCTGCATTACTTTGGCTCAACTTTGATGCATCTTGAGGTTCATAGACTTCAGTGTTAAACGCTTAAAGTTGCATGCAAATCGCACTTGAATAATATAGATGCGATTTCTGTACGACTTTGTAATAAGTTTTCATTGTGCCATAGTCGTACTGATCCTAAATCACGGTAAAATCACCTCGCACAAGTCTGAAAGGGGCCTAAGGGTAACAATTTTTTTAAATATTTGTTGGTATTGTTTTTGCACTGCAAGCAGCAGAGTATTCTTTGGGTAAGTAAGATGATCTTAATAGAAGAATTCCAGGAATGTTCTTATTTTATACACTTACTCTGGACCAGCTTGGCCTAACCGAATGACCTTGATGCCGCCACTGTGTTGCCAATGTTGATTTTTTTTTTTTTTTACTATTATAAACACCTATGCTACTTACAGGACAGGGTGTCCTCTCCTGGCAGTTGCTCTGGCAACTTCCTCTTCCGTGTACTTGATAAAAAGCATCGGTTGCCCTGGCACGTCCGCCACTCCAGAGGAGCCTTGTATTTTTTTCAGTGATTATAAAGCTTCCTCTGATAAGTCAAGGTGGATGACATCACAATCTCTGCCTCGGCCAATCAAAGGAAACCTTGTATTAATTGGGGGGAAAAAAAATACAAGGCTCCTCTTGAGTGGCGGAGGTTCCAGAGCGAGCAATACTGTTTATTAACCACTTGCCTACTGGGCAATTTTACCCCCTTCCTGCCCAGGTCAATTTTCAGCGCTGTCACACTTTGAATGACAATTGCACGGCCATGCAACACTGTACCCAAATGACATTTTTTTTCACAAAAATAGAGCTTTCTTTTAGTGGTAGTTAATCATCTCTGGGGTTTTTATTTTTTGCTAAAAAAAAAAAATGAAAAAAAGACCGAAATTTTTGAAAGGACAAACAAAACATTTTTCATAGTTTGTCATAAAATTTTGCAAACAGGTAATTTTTTCTCCTTCACTTATGTGCGCTGATGAGCCTGCACTGGTAGGTGGCACTGATGGGCAGCATTGGTGGGCACTGATTGGCAGCACTGATAATCAGTACATTGTAAATGAGTGTAGATGTCCCTTAAACACAAGCCGGTTATCGGTTCTCTTCTCCCCTCCTCACGCTGTCAGCGCAAGGAAAGCCAATGACTGGCTTGTGTCTACATCATGATCAGCTGTTATCGGACACAGCTGATCACGTGGAAAATTACCGATGTGATTGGTCCTTTACTGCGATCACAGAACGCCGCAGGGGATGCGTGGTTAGTGTGATCATGGGAGGACATCCATGGACACCCTCCTGGCAAAGTATGCCTGCTCTGCAGCTGTCTTTCGGCTATAGCACGCGTGGGAAGGGGTTAGCCACACATAAAAAGTCACAGTGCACCAACAGAAAAAGACATTGCTTCCTTTATGTAGCATAGACTACAACACTAAATTAAAGATTTACTTTAATCCACACAGAGGTGGCATCAGGAACATTTGTTTTAATCAAGCTGGCTCATAGTGGATGAATAGATATCTTTCTTGGAGTAATTTTTAGGCCTCATATACACTGGCATTAACACTGCGTTTTTGAGCCGTTTTACCATATTATTCAATGGCCTCATATACATGTCGGCGTTCTTAAGCTGTAGAGCAAACGCAGGACCTGCGCATTCTGAAGCTGCAGCTTTATGGCGTTTTTGACGCTGAGTTGGCAAAACGCACAATAAAGTGCATTAGCGCCATAGCAACGTTAACCGACGTTTTTAGCGTGGACGTTTTATGTCTTAAAATGTGACTTAGCGCTGACGCTCAATAACGTGCATTGATGCCAATGCAAAACGCAGGTGAAATCGTGTTTTAACGCCGATTTCTCCTTACGTTCACTGACAGACGCGGCTCTTTATGACTTTGTGGGGTTTTATGTCAGTTACCACTAGGAGTTAACTAGGCAGGGAAAAGAAACAGCTGGCCCCTCCCCTGGGGGCCGTCCTCTCTTCCTACATCAAACCCCCTCACAGTATAGCTCTTCAGTTTCAATGCCTAGTTCGCAAGGAGTTGACCTGGCTTCCCTTCTAGGGATCTGCGGTCCAATTGTGACCATTTTCTATTTTCTTTTCTTTTATTTCTGTTATCTGCAATCAAGATGATCTGCTATCAAGAAGCCGGTCGGGGCATAGAGAGTCCTGGAGCTCTGTACTTTCCCCGGCCTGGCCAACATGATGCGAAGCCAGTCCAGCTGCATGTGGACCTGCCGCATCGTGCCTGTTCCGTGCGGGCGGCCCGGGGGTTAAGACCCCCCTTTTTTAGTGCCCTTTACCGGATGCGATTCGGCAGGGCGATTTTGGGCCAGCAGCATACCGTCCGTGGAGGGCGGAAAGTCTGCGATCAGATGGCTACCCGAGGCGTCAGAGTGGTAAGTGGAGCTCCCAGCTTCCCCCCTCCTTAGGGGCGTGAAGGGGGCCTGACGTCCGAATCGCCAAAACATCTCTTTCTGGTAGCCACTGGTGGGATGCTATTACTCCCTTTTACCTCCTACCTCACCCCCCCCCCCAGCACCCCCGCAATCCTTCGGCTTTGGCGCTAAAAAAATCGCCATGCGGTGATCGGCCGCCATTTTGCCGTAGCCGCGGACATATTGGGCCTATGGGACTTTCCCTCTAGCGCTCAGAGCGGCCGTTTTTGGTACTGCACGTTTCTTGAAGGATGTGTTTGGCCTCTAGTGTTTAACGCGGCCATTTTGACTGCATGCTCTGCAAAGAATACACGTGTCTGCAGCTTCTCCCTTCTCATGGAACGGCAGTGATGCAGGTACAGCTTCCGTAGATCTGAACTGTTACACGGGCAGCAGACAGAAGTATAGCTGGGCTCCCTCCGGGTGCTGGTGGTGGTGGGTGCTGTCCTCTGTGGCCTGTGGGTGTGTGGCAGTGTAGGGGCGCCCCTCTTTTACTCCCTGTGTCACCTTTCTGGGAAAAAGCTATGGCAGATCTCCCTGCTGACCCTGCTCAGGTAGCATCAGCAGTGGAGCAATCTGCTCAAGGGGCCTTTTTGGACCTGCTGCGGGCGGTCTTTAACAAATTTTTCCCTCGTGCGGAAACCGCACAACGGGTCCCCAAGAAGCGTCCCCCTCACGATTCCTTCAGGGATCTCAGGGACTCCAGCGGACTTGTCCGATGAGGAAAGGGATGGCGGACGGAGATGGGGATCAGGGGGCAGATGCGCAAAAAAAAAAAAAGCACTAGTTGCTGCCATTATATCTGGCATTCGCGTTAGGTTGCACTGGATCAAGATGGCGAATCACGATCTGCTGCGCGTGTGTGGGTCCTCTTGGCCCCCCAGGGCCCCCAAGGCATATCCTTACAATGAATTTTTTGACCATTCCTTTATCGCGAATGGCAGCATCCACAGCGTTCATCCTCACTGACTACACGCTTTGCTGTTCGCTATTCCTTTGAGGAAAGCTTCCTGAAGCATATGGGAATCACCTGTGGTGGACCCACCGATTGCACGCCTGACTAAGGCGACTACTATTCCTATGGAAGGGACTCCCTCCTATTAGGATCCCGCTGATAGGAAGACAGAGGCACTTTGGAAGTCACTGTTCCTGGGTGCAGGTTCTGCTGTGCGACTAGCACTTGCTGCCGCCATGGCGGCACAGCATTTATCTGATTGCATGGAGGAACTCATAAAGGACCTAGAAGGCGGTCGCCTGATGGAGGCGCCGCAGAAGGCTGAGTTCTTACTCCAAGGGTTCAGGGCCGGGTGAATAGTCGCCCTAGGATTATCCTCCCTCAGGGAAGGTATCCTTATCATCAGCGGAATCAGTCCGCACGTTAGCCACCCAGGTGGCGTCCACTAAGGGTATACGAAGTCCTTCGAAAGGAGTTTCCTTATCGCTTGTCGTTTCGCACATCAGTCACTCCTACTTGCGACACCTACGACGGTAAGCGCTATTTCCTTACCAGTTTTTTAAGTAA
>BLSH010085853.1:2104947-2123996 GCA_018402905.1 Glandirana rugosa | reverse complement strand
GGAGGACTCGGCTGGTTGCAGGGACCCGTCTATCAGCGGGGTCCTTAAGTGGGGTCGGGCGGTCTGACCGTCGATACCACTACTGGTGGGGACTTCCCCGTCTTTGCAGAAGGGGTCTCTATCCCGGTTCAGGGCTCGGTGGTCCAGTCTCTGCGGGACCGGACCTCTAAGTCTACCTAGTCTTCCAGGTTCCTGGCTACATCTTTTGCTCACACTGAGACCCGTTTTCTATAGCGGAGCTTCCAGCTTTGGTACTCAGGGTCGTGGGCGTACGTCTTGGCATTACTGCTGACTGCCACGCTGTTTTCCCCACGCGTGACGACTGTCGCACCGTCAGTCGTCATTACGGTTCTGCATGCGGGTGCTGGGACTCATGGTTTCGACCTTCGAGGCGATATCTTTTGCCCAGAGTCACACTCGTTTTCTACATCGGTCCTTGGACCTTCTGATCCATCTGAATCTCCAGGCCAGGGCGTCTCTGACCTGGTGGCTCGGGACTTGGCCCTATCTCTGGGGAAGACGTTTCTGCCCCTTCAGGGGTGGTCATCACCATAGCTGCCAGTCTGGCGGGCTGGGGTGAATTCCTGGGGCGACTATCTGCCCAGGGACGTTGGTCGGCTCAGGAGGCTCGCCTCCACATCAACGTGCTGGAACTGAGAGCAATCAGACTACGCTTTCTTCACTGGTTGTCGAGATTGCAAAGTCGTCCGATGCGGATTCAATCGAACAATGCCACAGCGGTGGCGTATGTGAACCATCAGGGCGGCATTAGGAGTCCAGCGGCTGCAGCAGAGGCAGCTCTGATACTGCGTTGGGCGGAATTTCACGTTCCGGCGATCTCAGCAGTTTACATTCCTGGCGTGTAGAACTGGCAGGCGGTTTTTCTCAGTCGCCAGACGCTGGACCAGGGAGAGTGGTCCCTCCATTCGGAGGTGTTCAATCAGATTTGCCGCAAATGGGGAACGCCGGATGTGGATCTCATGGCGTCCCGGGTCAATCACAAAGTGAGAGCCTTTGTGTCCAGAACGAGGGATCCGTTGGCAGTGGCCACGGACGCTCTAGGGGCCCCTGGAGTCATTATCGTCTCCTGTACGCCTCCCCTCCGATTCATCTGCTCCCAAGATTGGTACGCAGAATAATGATGGGGGGGATACCAACAATTCTGTTGGGCCCAGAGTGGCCTCGGCGCATCTGGTACGCTGACGTGGTGCAAATGGTGGCGGACGCCCCCTGGCGGCTACATATGCGAGACGATCTTCTCTCTCAAGGACCTATATTGCATCCTGCTTTACCCTCGCTGGCTCTGACGGTTTGGCTATTGAGTCCCACGTGCTGAGGGACAGGTAAGTCGCTGACTCCGTAATCCATACCTTGTTGAAAGCTCGCTAATGCACCTCTCGCAAAATTACCACCACACCTGGAAGGCATACATTGCTTGGTGTGAGGCGGAGGGCTATAACGCCCGCTCTTATGTCGTGTCCAGGGTCCTGACCTTTTTACAGGAGGGCCTGGACTAGAAACTGGCTTTGAGTACTCTCAAGGGCCAGATTTCGGCTTTAGCCATTCTCTTTCAGAGGCCTTTGGCCTCACACTCTCTGATTCGTACCTTTTGTACAAGGTGTGCGACATGTGGCGCCTCGGGTAAGATCTCCGATGGCTCCGTGAGATTTGAATCTGGTGTTCTCTGTTCTTCAGAAACCACCTTATGAGAAACTCAAGGAGATTTCCTTACAGCTTCTGTCGCAGAAGGTGGCCTTCTTAGTCGCCATCACTTCTGCTAGACGGGGGTCAGAATTAGCTGCACTATCGTGCAAGTCTCCCTATTTGGTGCATAGGGATAAGGCGGTCTTACGACCTTCTCCCTATTTCCTTCCGAAGGTAGTCTCTTCCTGTCACATACAATGAAGATATTATCCTGCCTTCGTTGTGCCCTCGTCCATCGCATCCAAAGGAGTTTGATTTGTACGCCTTGGACGTAGTGAGGGCCTTACGAGTGTACTTGGCTGCTACAGCTCCTTTTCGAAAAGCTGACACCTTGTTTGTTCTACCAGAAGAGCCGCGTAAAGGGCTAGCGGCCTCTTCGGCTACTATTTCTCTTTTTAATTACAAAAACCGTGACTCCTGCGTATTCTGTTCGGGGCAAAAGTTCCCCCTTTTCCAGTCATGGCTCACTCTACCCGGCCGGTTAGTGCTTCCTGGGCCTTCAGACACCAGGCTTCGGTGTCCCAGGTGTGCAAAGCGACCACGTGGGCCTCGGTTCACACTTTTACTAAGTTTTACAAAGTTGATGTGTTTGCATCCTCGGATGCTGCTTTTGGCCGCAAAGTTTTGCAGGCGGCAGTGTAGGCGCGACTGGTGCCTCTTCAGAGGTTCAGTTGGGTACAGTTGTTAGCGTCTACCCACCCCTCTTTTTTGACACAGCTTGGGGACGTCCCCACAAAGTCATGAAGAGCTGCGTCTGTCAGTGAACGTAAGTAGAAAAAGGGATTTTATTATAACTTATCGTAAAATCCTTTTCTCCGAGTTCACTGACAGACGCAGCACCCACCCCTCTGGGCTCTGTTTCTATACGGCTTGTGTGCGAACTGAAGAGCTATACTGTGAGGGGGTTTGATGTAGGAAGAGAGGACGGCCCCCAGGGGAGGGGCCAGCTGTTTGTTTTCCCTGCCTAGTTAACTCCTAGTGGTAACTGACATAAAACCCCACAAAGTCATGAAGAGCTGCGTCTGACAGTGAACTCGGAGAAAAGGATTTTACGGTAAGTTATAATAAAATCCCTTTTTTTTTTTTTCTGGTGGCGGTACCAACGTTACAGCTCGTTTTTGCATATGGGGCCTTAATTGTTGACAACAGTTATCTTTCACTTAGCATAGAAATTAAGTATGATTTTGTAGATATTTTATTTAGCATTTCCCTTAACCTCTCTGCTCCACAAATTTTTATTCCCAGAGCGGTGTGTTGAAAAGCTGCGGCTCTCTTTTCCAAGTAGCACAGATTTCTTTGGAAGGATTGTAATTTATCACCTCGATGTACATGGCCGCAAGCTTTGAGTATGTTACTCACAGGCACATATGAATGCAAGTTCATTCCATTGTTACTGAACTCTACAATAATCCCAGGTGCTTCTCAACCAAATAAGGAGTAGTGAGCATTCAGTAGAAAATCAGACATTCTGCACAGGAATTTTTTGGCAAATTGTCACTGTCACTCTCATTGCATGGTCACTCTGTGGCACGCTCTTCCAATTCAGAATGTACAGGCATGGTCCACTGTTGTAACCCAAGAAATTACATGCAGCAGTTGCTGGAGTACATGCTTGTAGGCTTTATGAGTATTGCTATGCAACAAACATTTAAAAGGCGAAAACAAGAATTGAAAATAAGTTCACCTTTTCATAACATGTTACACCCATATTCGGGATGTAACCTGTTATGAATGCACTGGCTCCCGCTGTGCCAGCTAGCGGGGGATCTTCTCCACCCACTAGCTGTCAATTTTTTTTTAAAATGTAGCCTTGCTGGGCCCCGAGCGCATCACTCATTCACAGCGCTCTGTGAATGGAAAACGACAAGGTCTGCCAGCCTTTGCGGCTGTCGGCTTGTAGAGCGCATTCATTCTTCCTGTCAGTGTGTATTGGCTTCATCGTACAAGGAATGGAAAAAAAAAAAACCCACAGCTTAGGAGGAGCCACTGTGCTAACCATGCAATGTTAGTACAGCGATCTCCCCTGCTGTGCTATTGTGCTTTGACAGGGGGATGGCCTCCCACCAAAACACTGTGGTGAGACCTTCTTCGGTCATGCCTCTTCGACAGATGTTTGCTGGCTTCTGTCAGACCAGTTGCCATACACACCGGGCTGAATGTTGGCCGGTTTCTATTGACCTAGCCCATGTACTAGGCATATGTTCATCCTTTTTTTTTTTTTTTCTAAATTCCAACTCCCCAATGTACCAAAAATATCAATTAAAGCGATTGTCTACCCGATTTTTGTACTTTTACCTACAGGTAAACTTATAATAAGGCTTACCTGTAGGTAAAATGAATATCCCCTAAACCTGTACGGTTTAGGAGATATTCCCTCTCTAAGCTGTTACTGCGCATGCGCCGTGTATGGCCCGGCAATAGGGCCGGACCTTGCCAGAAAGACCTATCGCCGCACCGGCGCTATGACTGGCTGGAGCTGCGAGATGTCTTTCCGGCCCTATTCTACCCGGAAGCAAGATCCGAGGGAAGATGTGAGCTCCCTCAGAGGGGACCGAGCAGCCTGGTCGGATTTTCGTTTCAAGGTATTTCATAATGAGCTAGTATGCCATGCATACTAGCTCATTATGTTATTGCCTTGCAGGTTTTTATTTATTTATATTTTTAATGGGTAGACAACCGCTTTAACCACTTCAGCCCCGAAAGGATTTCCAGCTTTAGGACCGGAGCCCTTTTTGCGATTTGCGATTGCGCCGCTGTGTCGCTTTAACTGAAAATTGCGCGGTCGTGCGACGTTGTACCCAAACAAAATTTGCGTCCTTTTTTTCCCACAAACAGAGCTTTCTTTTGGTGGTATTTGATCGCCTCTGCGTCATTTCTGATCGCCGCTATAAACAAAAGAAGAGCGACAATTTTGCAAAAACCCAAATTTCTTACTTTTTGCTAAAATACAAATCCAAAATAAAAAAAAAATTTTTTCACCATTTTTGGCCGATTTATAGTCTTCCTCATATTTGCGATAAAAAAAAAAAAAATCGCAATTGGCGTTTATTGATTGGTTTGCGGAAAAGTGGTCGCGTTTACGGATGCTGAGAATTAATTTTTGGGGTTTTTATTTTTTACTAGTAATGGCGGCGATCTGCGATTTTTAGCGGTACTGCGATATTTCAGCGGACATGTCGGACCATTTTGACACTTTTTTGGGACCATTGGCATTTTATACAGCGATCAGTGCTATAAAAATGCACTGATTACTGTGTAAAGGCCATTGGCAGTGAAGGAGTTAACCTGCAGGGGGCGCTCTAAGGGTTAACTATGTTCCCTGGGCGTGTTCTAACTGGGGGGGGACTGTCCTAGCAGGGGAAGGGAAGTGGTCACAGCCTCCGTATACAGGAAGGCTGTGATCACAGCCCTTCCCCCTTCACAGAACGGAGGTCCATGTTTTACTTACACGGACCTCCGTTCCTTCACTCCGGGGGGGCCATCGCGGGTAGCCGGCGGCAATCGAAGCCGCCGCACCCGCTCCCTGGCCCTCCCCGAACACAGTGAGCGCACGTTATCGCAGCTGCCGTCGTATGACGGCGATTTGCGATAACGAACCACCTTGTCGCCGTCAACCTGCGGTTGGCGGTCGGCTAGTGGTTAATGTACCTCTGTTAAAGAAAAATAAAAGCTTTCTTTGATTTTTAGAACAAGGCCTCACCTTTAGCCCCTGGTGTGTTCCATAAAGTTCATGACTTCCTGGTATGTAGATTTGGGATGTAGGAACCAGTAGGACACAGGAAGCAGTTCACCAGCTGACCTCATTAGCACGCACACTCTGCACCCATCAGTTATGTCTGCAATGCATCCCTGCAGGTGTGCTTTTGCCTGGCTTGTCGATATAGGCTGCCACAGCTCCTATGTTTGCACAGCATCCCCACGTGCCTCCAGCCCGGCCTTGGGCTGATGTAGTACAAGGGCCTGCCTGATTGTATACAGAGTGAATGGATAGATAGACGGGTCCTCCTATTCCATAGTTTTGGTAAATTTAAAGGAAATTGTATAGAGAGTGTACACACAGATGCAGTGTAAAAAAAATCCAATACTTTATTTTTCAAAACATAAAATCATTCTGTTTTAAAGAGCTAGAAAGTCCTTTTAGTATAGTTTATTTTTTCAATGAAGTATACATAAAAGTGATTTTAAGTTCATCCAAAATACTTCCATTTTTTTGTTTTTTCTATTTACACATTATTTTTCAGAAACCTGATATCTTGATAGCACATTTGTCTCTGTTCACAGTTATGTTGTGGCATTACATGTCTTATGAATTTGTGACAAAACCTTAGGATTAAAAGAATATAAGATCTGGAGGTGGAGTCTTTTTTTTTTTTTTTACAGAGAAATCCTGTTCAATGGAAAAGTGTGAGTATATGGTATTATAATCATAGGTTTATTGCAAGGAACGGTGTAAATTATACGATCAATTAAATAAAGCAGTCTTGTATAATAGGTGACCCTGTCGACAGTAATTAAGAATTTGGTAGTTATCACCTGTGCTGATGAGTTTCTTGCCAATCAAGAGGAATTGCTGAGTTAAAGTAGAACTAAAAGGCAAAACTTTAAGGAGATGGATTAGAACACCTATTAGTTTTTTTATTGCCGTCTGTGTATGACAATGGAAACGCACCTAAACCGTGTGCAGAATCATACTGGACTCTTAAAAAAACAGCCCGGGCATACAGTTGTGCTCATAAGTTTACATACCCTAGCAGAATTTATGATTTCTTGGCCATTTTTCAGAGAATATGAATGAGAACACTAACACTTTTCTTTCATTCATGGTTAGTGTTTGGCTAAAGCCATTTATTATCAATCAACTGTGTTTACTCTTTTTAAATAATAATGATAACATAAACTACCCCAATGACCCTGATCAAAAGTTTGCATAACCCAGTTCTTAATACTGTGTATTGCCCCCTTTAACATCAATGACAGCTTGAAGCCATTTGTGGATGAGGCTCTTTATCTTCTCAGATGGTAAAGCTGCCCATTCCTCTTGGCAAAAAGCCTCCAGTCCCTGGAAATTCTTGGGCTGTCTTGCACAAACTGCACGTTTTGAGATCTCCCCAGAGTGGCTCAATGATATTGAGGTCAGGAGACTGAGATAGCCACTCCAGAACCTTCACTTTATTCTGCTGTAGCCAATGACAGGTCGACTTGGCCTTGTGTTTTGGATCATTGTCATGTTGGAATATCCATCCCATGCGCAGCTTCCTGGCTGATGAATGCAAATGTTCCTCCATTATTTTTTGATAACATACTGCATTCATCTTTACCGTTATCGTTTGGCACTGGATACTTTGTAGCATTTGCACAGTAATGGCTTTCTTCTGGCGACTCGACCATGCAGCCCATCTTTCTTCAAGTGCCTCCTTATTGTACATCTTGAAACAGCAACACCACATGTTTTCAGAGAGTCCTGTATTTCACCTGAAGTTATTTGTGGGTTTTTCTTTGCATCCCAAACAATTTAACTGGCAGTTGTGGCTGAAATCTTAGTTGGTCTACCTGACCGTGGTTTGGCTTCAACAGAACCCCTCATTTTCCACTTCTTGATTAGAGTTTGAACACTGCTGATTGGCATTCTCCATTCCTTGGATATCTTTTCATATCCCTTACCTGTTTTATACAGTTCAACTACCTTTTCCCACAGATCCCTTGACAATTATTTTGCTTTCCCCATGACTCAGAATCCAGAAGTGTCAATGCAACACTGGATGTATGCAAGGGTCTGTCAGGAGTCCAGAAACTCATTGACCTTTTATACACACACACACACTCACTAATTACAAGCAAACAGATCATAGATGAGGATGGTTACCTTTAATAGCCATTCAAACCCCTTTGCGTCAACTTATGTTATCAGGCCAAAATCACCAGGGTATGTAAACTTTTGATCAGGGTCATTTGGGTAGTTTCTGTTGTCCTTATGATTTAAAAAGAGTAAACATGGTTTATTGATAACAAATGGCTTCAGCCAAATACTAACAATGAGTGAAAGAAATGTTTGTGTTCTCATTCATATTCTCTGAAAAATGGCCAAGAAATCATAAATTCTGCCAGGGTATATAAAAGTATGAGCACACCTTTATGTGAACTGGTTTCATTGAAAAGGTTGCAGGTTCACATATGCGAATCACATTCAGTTCAAAATGCATCCTATTTGCATATATGTGATGGTATCGGTTGCAGTATTGGAGCATTTGCACGTGTACAAGTGCTTGTAAAAATTCTTAGTATCGATGCAATACTAGTTACTAGTGTTCATTTAACCTTTTACTTTTGTGAGCCCTTTTCTTATTAATCCTACTGATCTCTATGATACCCAGTGACACAAACAATTAGAAACGATATAGGTAGGAGAGCTGGTGTCTAGAGCATAAATGAGCCAATAGTATATTAGAAATGAGGAAGATTTTTCTGTTCCAGTTGCAATCTCTTAATAGATAAAATGCATTATGTTTTTGACATCCGCTTGTTTGCTCAGATTTATATACAGTGGGTATAGAGCAGAATCACTCCCCTTTGAAATAATCACATTTATTTGCTTTGCACCCTGAAATGAAGACACACCGTTTTTGTCTTTCCAAGTGAAAAATATAATACCAACCTTTCAGAAAAAAAAAATCAAAAACAGAATCACTGAGTTGAAATAAGGATCGCCCCCTTGTCAGTATTTTGTTGAACCACCTTTTGCTTTAATCACAGCCTTTAGTCTGTTGGGATTTGTCTCTACTAACTTTGCACATCTAGATTTTGCAATATTTGCCCACTCTTCTTTGTAGAACTGCCCAAGTTCAGTTAAATTTGATGGTGACAATTTGTGGACTGCAGTCTTAAAGTCATTCCACAGATTTTCAAATGGGGTTTAAATGTGGGCTATGACTAGGCTATGCAAGGACCATGTAGTCATTTTTGCTGTGTGCTTTGGGTCAGTCATGTTGGAAGGGAAACCTTCTTCCCATTGACAACTTTCTGGCAGAGGGCAGCAGATTTTCTTCAAGAATTCAAATGTATTTTGCCCCATCCATTTTTCTTCTACCCTGACAAGTGCTCCAGTCCCTGCTGCAGAGAAACACCCACATAACAGGATATTACCGCCTCCATGCTTTACTGTAGGAATGGTGTTATTTAGATGGTGAGCCGTATTGGATTTCTGCCAGACATATCATTTGGCATTAAGGCCAAATAATTCAATCTTAGTCTCATCTCAACCGAACACATTTTTCCATGTGGCCTCAGAATCTTCAAGGTGTGTTTTGGCAAAGCTAAGTTGTGACTGCATGTGGCCTTTCTTAAGAAGTGTGTTTTTTTTTTATTTTATGCAACCCTCCCATACAACCGCATTTGTGATATTGCTGTCACAATAACCACTCTTTGTCAAATTCCTGCAACTGCTTGAGAGTTGCTGTAGGCCTGTTGGTAGCCTCTCTGACCAGTTTCCTCCTGGCTCTTTCATCCAGTTTGGAGCAACGTCCTGATCCAGGGAGGGTCTGTGTTTGTACCAAATATCTTCCACTTTATAATAGGCCTCACTGGGCTTCTATGCATTGATAAAGCCTTTGATTTTTTTTTTTTTTTTTTTATATCCAGCTCCTGACTTGTGCCTGTCCACAACTTCATCCCAGAGATCTTTTGACAGTGCCTTGTCACCCATAGTTGATTGTTTGCTTCAGTTGCACTACCAGGAAAGGTCCTCTTTCCAGCTGATATGTTGGTGTTCTATCTTTCACTTGGATGCTATAAGTGAGGCACAGTGGTGTAGTGGTTAGCACTTTCGCCTAGCAGCAAAAAGGTAGTTGGTTTGAATCCCAACTACGACACTACCTGCCTGGACTCTGCATGTTCTCCCTGTGCCTGCGTGGGTTTCTTCCCACACTCCAAAGACATGCTGGTAGGTTATTTAGATCCTGTCTAAATTGACCCTAGTATATGTATGAATGTGAGGGACCTTAGATTGTAAGCTCCTTGAGGGTAGGGACTGATGTGAATGTATATGTAAAGAGCTGCGTAAATTGATGGCGCTATACCAGTACCTGAAATAAATAAAATAAGCTGCACTAGTAAATACTGCTGGATAAAACAAAAAACATGTCTCTCTTCATTTCAGGCTGCAAAGCAACAAGATGAGATTATTTTAAAAAGCAGAGTGGTTCTTTTCTATACCCACTGTATAAGCCACGCTTAAAAACAAACAGAAAAAATCCTCTCTAGTTTATAAAAATGATTATAATCTGATGAACCAAGTAAAATTATAC
Organism: Glandirana rugosa; assembly: GCA_018402905.1. NCBI lineage: Eukaryota > Metazoa > Chordata > Amphibia > Anura > Ranidae > Glandirana > Glandirana rugosa. The sequence continues at coordinate 2,113,992 of BLSH010085853.1, read as the reverse complement.
ATAAATGCCTAAGTGACTATAAATACTGAAACAGCAGACATTTGTGCTTTTCTCTATAAGACCCTGTTCAAACCATGATTTCTGCCCGCTGCTATGTATGCCCTTGTATATAAAGTAGTATTCCACTGTCTATTAGGGCTAAACAGTCTGATTTTTTGCTGCTCAGCACTGTTCAAGAAATGAATGATTCTACACACTCTGTAAAGCCCTGTGTAATATTAAATGAAAAGTGACTAAAATTTAAATCAGCCACTTCAACTTCTGCATGCATATGGCCAACATTATACCTGACTGAAGCTCGCATATATATTTATGCAAATAAAGCAGTTGTCATATGCCTCATAAGTTGACAGTGTGACGTAGATACGCAGCTTTATCCGAATGAAAATTATACTAGGATGATCTCCAGGTCTCTAGATCAAATAAACCTTCCCCTTCCATCTAAAACTATTTATACCCTGAAGCTCTTTAATGAAGGATAAGATGTTTTACCATATTTTATGAAAATTATTTCAACAGTGGCAGCTGGTACTCAATATTTTTTTATTTTTGGGGGGAGGGAGATGGACGGGAAGGTGGCGATCATAGCCTATATACAGTGTACAGGCAGGTATATACCCTCCACACTCCTATAACTGGATAGATGTCTATCGCCCCCAGCAATATACACTTCTATAGGAGCATACACTCTATATGTCACCTAGTCCATGTATACACCGCACAGAGGCCATGTTCTCCTTCTCATACAGTTGGATATATTCCCACCACCATGACAGTTCCTGCGGTTTTCTCCAGGAATAGACATTATACAAGTCACATATACCGGGCTCACCTCGATGGCTGGGTACGATGAGGGTGCACAGGGCAGGCTGCCATCTTCCCACTCTGTTCTCCTCTGCTGCCAGATCCAGACTGAAACATGCCCCTTTAGCTGCGGCTCTAGCTTCAGGCATGGAGAACACACCCACCCACTCTTAAGACTCCCTGGCCAATCGCTTCTCAGGAACCACTTCCTGAATGGCCAGGAGGAGAGCCAGTAACACAATAGTGAATATTAATTCGCTATTGTCACACAACTGGGTGGGCTCAGGACGCAGCGCTCTGCACCCGAGCCCATCCTTTTTTGAAGCCAATTAGAGCCTCAGGCTCTAATCATGTGCTTCAAAGAAAAAAAAAAAATTTGAAATCCATGCATCCGGCACCCTGCATGTAGATTAGGGGGCGGCTCTCCATATTGATGGGCCGCCACTGGTTTTCAATGTTGCTGATCGATGCTGGAGTTACAGAAGAAGATATGATAAAATGCCACCTACACAGGCCCATCATCATGGCTGGGCAAGGCACTTTTACCAAAGGGCAGCAGTCAACATTTAAAGTAGCATACCTGCTGCCCAACACAAGCCATGGAATTTTTCCCTTCGATATACTGTGTTGAATACGTAGATTAAAAAAAGATGTTCCTATTCTGAATGTGCATTCTTCGGTCAGGTGCTTCAATAAAGTATTTTCCTTTAAAAAAAGAAATGCCAGCTTGCTTAGTATGTTCTGTAACATCTTGTCCATGACCTCTGTCAGATGTCTCAGCAGATGAAGATGAGCTCATATATCTCTCTACTTATTTCTCTCAACTGTGTCACACTTGGCTCTGAAACAATTTCAGGATGTGATGTTCAATGACCTGTTGGACTAGAGAAAATTGTAACACCATAAGCTTGACAAAAAACAATCTCAAGTCCATTACTTTCTCTGTTTTCTAACTCTATATTGGCTTCCAGGGTTATGTCTGTCTTCTTTGTGTCAACAGTATTAAATATACCTTCGGCACAAAAACCATGTTATAGCTACAGCGCAGTCCCTTTGCTTTAATGCAAGTAGCAATAATAGAAAATGCCCAGTATCTATATACTATAACCGGTAGGCAATTTAATCACTCCCGCTGTTGTGAGACTACAAGTTCCATGAGGCATTGCAAGAAATAGACAGTCACAGGCATGATGGGATTTGTTTAACCACAGCTGGAGTATCAAATATGCTTACCCCTGTTCTAAACTATGCAAACTTGTTTAAACATACAGATTAAATAAATAAGTGGGAGCTGATTCATCTAAACAAATGTAGAATCGCCTCCATCCATCCAGTTCCTAAATTTACACAGCTCTGGCAAGACAAGAGGCGTAATTTTTTTCTATTGCAGTTAAATAATACATCTAGGCCAGGCCTTGTTCCTAAACCAGCTTGTGTCTGGAAAGTGAAGGGGAAGCAACACTTAGCGCATCGCTCTGTCACTTTGCTGTTTTCTTTTACCATGCTCCTTGCTGACAAATGAGTACTGTACTGCAACACAGCTTTTTGGATTCTTGCACTGCTCCTCCCTTTCCCAGTCTAAGAGGTTGTACAAGCGGTTGTATGAGGCCAATACCAAATCAAATTCAGTTACTTACGCTGCTTACATTTAAACAACATTATAATTAATTATATTAACGAATGCAGAACAGCATTAGTTTGTGTCTTTTACATCTGTCTGGAGTTCAGCTTTAAGGCCTCATACACACTGGCGTATCTAAAAAAAATAAACAAAACGTCGGGCCCGACGTCAAGGAAAAAAAGTCGGCGTTTTTCGGCGTTATGCATCGGCGTTTTTGAGCGTTAGTGAGCGTCGGCGTCAATAGGCGTTTTTTTAAAAAAATCATCCCTCTGCTATTTTTCAACCTAAAAACGTCGCGTCAAAAAACGCCGGTATAATAATAGGTGGCGTTTGTTGGCATATTGTGGCGTCGGCGTCAAAAAATGCCAAAACGTTACAGCCTCAGAACGCGATGGCTGTGGGTTCTAGTTTCAGCTCACTAACGCCGACGTCATCTACAGCTCAAAAACGCCAACGTTTTTATGGGGTCATTGACTAACATGGAGAGCTGCAAAAAACGCCGGCGTCAAAAAACGTCCGTGTGTATGAGGCCTTAAAAGGAAGAAGTTTTGGGGTTCTGTGTGTTTCTTTTTTTTTTTATCTAATTCCCAAGTTATTATTTGTAATTCAATATTTACAGTGCCAGTTCAACAACAAAAATGTTATATATTTCAGCTTACTAATCCTTAAACGTGGTGGCTGCATCTTATTTTTTTTTTTAGCCATTTTGCCCACAATGACTTCCTTGCTTGCTAGGGGTGTGCCAATACAGAGTATTTTCACAAGTACTTGTACTCCTGAAAATGCTCCCGATACCCAAAATCAATACTTTGCAGTGCGATTTGCATCCATACAAAATTAAGGGGTGCAAATCATACTGCAAAGAATTGAATGCAATTCCTGTCCGAATCGCAAGTGGCTTCCCGCACCGCTCTTGCATGATCCCAGGCTTGTCATCATTTTGAGCCTGAGTTCACACAGGAGCGGTGCGGGAAACCTCTCTGCACGCCTGGTTCCACCAGCTTCCAGATCCTGATCTGACTGGATGGCTGCAGCTTGGGCTTCTCCTATTGCGATTTTTTTTTTTTTTTTACCAAAAATATGTAGAATACATATTGGCCTAAACTGATGATTATTACAATTTTTTTACGCTATTTATTATAGCAAAAAGTAAAAAAAATTATTAGTTTTTTTTTTATTTTTTTTTGCAAAATTGACACTCTTTTTCTGTTTATAGTGCAAAAAATAAATACTGCAGAGGTGATCAAATACCACCAAAAGAAAGCTCTATTTGTGGGTAAAGATGGGCATAAATTTTAGTTGGGTACAACGTCACACAACCGCACAATTGTCAATTAAAGCGATGCAGTGCCGTATCGCAAAAAATGCCCAGGTCAGGAAGTGGGTAAATCATGGTTATACAGCATAGTGCTTGTGCTGTGTAATTTGACCCCCCGTATCACCAAAAATACCTGGTTGATCCTGCCAGTTTCTCTGTAAACTGACCATGGTATATCATGGCTGCTGAGCCCTGACACCATGGACGTGCCTCTGTTAGCCTATCAGCTCAGTGTCAAGGCCTGCCGCTCCCCCCCCTCCTGCTGCTGGAATATCTTAGTACAAATCACACATTCCCCTGGCTTTCGTAATACTAAATGTGCTGTATTTAAAAAAAGCTGTTCTATACCTTATTTAATAGTACCGGCTCTCTCCTCCTCCTGACTAACGTCAGCGGGGAGGTTCTCGACCCCTCCCACTCTGTTTGGGAGAGAGGAGACCTGGCCGGTCACGTGAGCGCCAAACTGCACTATTAAATAAGGTATAAGCACAGCTTTTTTTTTAAAATAAAGCACATATACAGGACATTTAGTATTATGAAAGCCAGGGGAATGTGTGATTTGTGCTAAGTGGGTTTACAACTACTTTAACTTTATATAGGTGAACGTTGAAGTATTGTATTATGAATGCTGATAATTATGAACACAGCTTCTGTTTTCAGTGAAATTATATTTCGTATACCTTTTTTATGACCCAGTGCCACAGCAAGATCCATTGGGGTATATCCAGAATCTGCCTCCATAGTTATGTCAGCTCCTCTCTCTGTTGGTATAAAATAAGCATGTTTAAAAAAAGAAGAAAGGTTCGAATGTACAAACACACTCGTATCCAAAAATCCATCAGTGAGGCTGACTTTATATAAGGACCACATGTTGCACATTCATAACTCCCCTCACTATTGTTATCACAAATCACAGCCCCTCAATGTATCAACTTATGTGCTTCATATATATATATATCACACTATACATTTCTAGTTTAGTGCATTACAGTGTTACAATGTGATTTGTTGCTTTCCTCTACATTTGTTCCTGAAACATAAAAACTGAATTAGTGGCAAATCGCAGGACGCCCGTGTGATCCCCGTCACTTTCAATGGCACCCTGATCGTGGTGCGATTTTCCCACGATTTGTCAGGTGAAAATCGCGGCAAAATCACACAAAACAGAATCGCGGACACCTGTCGCCCCCAAAAGAACTTCTTGTACTTCTTTTGGGCGACAGGCATCCCGTGATTCTGTTTGCACAATTTTACCACGATTGATTGCACGGGCGTCCCGCGAATTGTTGCTATTTGACCGCTAAAACGTGAACGGAGCCTACACAAACTAGACCACTTCACTGACAGAATATTTCAGCTAGGGAGAAAAGTTTTTTCAAAATATTACCCAACAACACCTCCACACATTTCACATGATTCCCTCTTACAGCATACAGCAATGGCGTCCCTCCGTTCTGTAACAAAAAGATGGTTTAGGTAAGAAAATTGCAGTCTGTGCACATTTGTGTCAAAATAAGTAGCTCAGTTGTGTTAACCAGTTCCCACCTGGCCTATAGCAAAATGAGGGCCAGGTGGGACTTTTGTTGTTACGGGTGGACGTCATATGACATCCTTCCAGAACGCGCCTCTCGTGGGGCCGTGCAGCCACTGGACACAGCCGATGACTGATCACTATACCAGCCCACTGCCAGTACCATGTGATCGCTGTGACCAGTCACAGTAGATCATATAGCAATTGTAAACAACAAATGGCTTCCTTTCATGCCATCCATTGTATACAATTGTGTTGCTAGCAGTGATTGGTCGCAGTGATCACATGGTACAGACAGGGCCAATCACAGCCCATCTGTACCATGTCATTAGCTTTGGCCAACCACAACGAATTACAAAAAAAAGGCACTGAATGAATCAGTTTTATTCAGTAAAAATGGTTGCTTATATGAATGGCATCAAAAAAAATCCTGATCACTTCCTCAGAGTAGTACAGTATTACTATGGTAACAGTGTATCGCTCTGGTCACAGTGTGTTAAAAAAAATAAATGTAAATTTTTTGTATATTTTTACATACTGTCAACCAGTCAGTGTCCCTGAACACTGCTAGACGAGTTATATGACAACGCTGTACAGCACTGGTGACGGTATGTTAAAAAAAAAAAAATTGTGAACATTTTTTTTTTTCTACAAAGTTTTCGGTCTTTTCTCGCTTATTTAGCAAAAAATAAAAAACTCAGTGGTGATTAAATACCACCAAAAGTAAGTTCTATTTGTGTGAAAAAAAAAATTCTTATGGGTACAGTTTTGCATGACCGAGCAATTTTCAAAGTGTGACAGCACTGAAAGCTGAAAATTGGCCTGGGCGGGAAGGGGGTAAAAGTGCTTGGGAATGAAGCAATTAAAAAAGGAAGGCGTAGAGAGTAATTTCAAGGTCAATTGATCAAAATAAGAAATCCTGAATGTATCCCTCACACCTCAACAAGTGCAGTTTTAAATGCCTCGGGATCCATATTCCTTCTGGCTTATCTCAGCTATTACTGTTGAACTTCCTATTTTTACTTTGGAAAAGAGTAACAGATCCTTAAACCTATGACCAAATAAGGTTCCCTTTTTTAGTATAATTAATATTTTGAAAATGGACATCACCCCTTGGTTCCTATAACAATCTCAAACTCTTTCCATCACAATCCTGCACTCTTTCCTCCAAAAACTACGTCTATACACAAAACTCATTAGGGGGTCAAAACATTTTAGATCAGGGGTAGGCAACCTGGTGCCCTCCAGCTGTTGCAGAACTACAAGTCCCATCATGCCTCTGGGAGTAATTGTAACTGCCAGCCTTGCAATGCCTCATGGGAAATGTAGTTCCACAACAGCTGGAGGGCTACTGGTTGCCTACCCCTGTTTTAGATCATCAAAACACTATCTCGGCCCAAATCTGGAGGTGGGTGCAGCACTCCTAACATGGCTCTCTATTTTAAGGCTTCTGTAACAACTAGAGTAGCGGACTATATGCACCCTCACGATACTAAACACTGGATGGCACTCAAACAAATCCTCAACCAAATTGACTTATGGGCTCAGTCATGGATTGATCCAAAATTGCAGAAGGATATGCCCCTCAACAAAACAAATATTGATTATTGGGGATCATTATGTTTCCTCTTAATCCATCTCCTATATTAGCCCTATGATGCCACTCTTTGATAATCAGGCATTCCCCCCAGCAATGCATACATCTGTATTTGGAGCTCTTCCTTACAGTGTTGCACTTGCCATGCGAAAAACTCCTATCAGACATCTAATTCAGTGGTTCTCAACTCCTGTCCTCAGGACCCACCAACAGGCCAGATTTTAAGTATTACCTTGGGGAGATGCGGACTAGAATACTGCAATCACTGAGCAGCAAATTATATCACCTGTGATGTATTTCGGTTATCCTGCGAACCTGGCCTGTTAGTGGGTCCCAAGGACAGCAGCTGAGAACCACTGGTCTAATTGGTTACCTGCCAACAGTTTACATTGTTTTTACACCTTCTTTCTGACAGATCCTAACTGACCTCACTCTTTACACCTCTTAAAAATCTTCCTGTACAAGAATCCCTTCCCTCTCACACAGTTTTGCAATTAAACAGTATGTTATTACAGAAGACCCACACTGACCAACTTATACAGTATATACCTTGATTTGGAAGGTGACATTAGGATCTCAATAGATACAGAGGAAAAAAAGTAAACTGATTCTCTCATGCAAAGCGCAGGAGGAAAAATTGCAAAATCCTTATTCATTGGTATAGATTAGATGCCCAGCTGTAATATATAAATATGTGTGGAAATGCACTCCTATCAAACAGTTTTGAGCCTGCATCTACAAAGAAGTTGTCACGCGGCTGCGGCTAGTCAGAGCCCCGGAAGGAAGAGGGGTAGACATGGATGTGACCTCCAGTGGGGACAGCGCAGGCTTCCTTTGCAGGTAAATGTCACATAATGTGCTAGTATGCGACTGCTTTTACTTTGCAGGTACCTAAAAAGGAAGTAAAAGCCATCAGGATTTACTTCCTCTTTAACCACTTCAATACCGGACGTTTATACCCCCTTCCTGCCCAGACCAATTTTCAGCTCTCACACTTTGAATGACAATTACTCTCTCATGCTAAACTGTACCCAAACAAAATTTGTATCATTTTTTTCACACAAATAGAGCTTTCTTTTGGTGGTATTTAAGAACCTCTGGGTTTTTTATTTTTTGCGACATAATTGAAAAAAGTGCGAAAATTGTGAAAAAAAACAAACTTTTTTTTAGTTTCTGTGATAAAATTTTGCAAATAAGTAATTTTTGTTCATAAATTTGGGCCAAAACCTATACTGCTACCTATCTTTGGTAAAAAATAACCCAAATCAGTGTATATTATTTGGTCTGTGTGAAAGTTATAGAGTCTACAAACTATGGTGCAAATCATTGAAAATTGATCACACCTGATGCACTGATGGCTTATCTAATTTCTTGAGGCCCTGAAATGTCAGGAAAGTACAAATACCCCCTAAATGACCCCATTTTGAAAAGTAGACATTCCAAGGTATTTAGCAAGAAGAGGTATGGCCAGTTTTTTGAAGTTGTACTTTTTTCCCACAATTCTTGGGAAAGTTAAATGTATTTTTTTTTTTTTTTTGCACAAACTTGTCATAACAAGAAGTTATTTCTCACACACAGCATATGCATACTTCCAATTACACCCCAAAATACATTCTGCTACTGTCCCCGAGTATGGCGATACCACATGTGTGAGACTTTTTCACAGTCTGGCCACATAGAGAGGTCCACCATGCAGGGAGCACCGTCATGCATTCTAGGAGCAGAATTTCCTAATGACCGATTACAATTTTGAAGGCCCTGGAGCACCAGGACAATGGAATTACCCACAAAATGACCCCATTTTGGAAAGCAAACACCCCAACGTATAATCTATGAGGCATTATGAGTCTTTTGAATGGTTCATTTTTTTTCACAAGTCTTCGAAAAACGTGTAACAGTAACAGCTCGTTACCGCGGTTTGTTTACATCACATGACCGGCTGTGATTGACACAGCCGGTCACGTGGTAAAGAGCCAAATCTATTGGCTCTTTACACGGATCGGAGCTGGGCTTTGTCCGAGGGACAAGCCTCAGCCCCGATCGCCGCGCTGCGCGCCCCAGGGGCGCGCACGAGAAGATCGGTAGTGACCGGCTGTGATTGGACACAGCCGGTCACGTGGTAAAGAGCCAATTTTATTGGCTCTTTACCCCTATCGGGGGGGGGGGGGGGGGGG
>BLSH010085853.1:2075643-2104937 GCA_018402905.1 Glandirana rugosa | reverse complement strand
GGGGGGGGGGACATGACTCCCCCGGCAGACGAGCGATCCGTGATCGCCGCTCTGCAGGCCCTGTAGCGGCGAGAAGCGGCCGACGTCATATGACATCGGCCTAGATCGACGAGCAGTTCCTGCCGACGTCATTTCACAATGTTAAAAGTCTATGTGATATGGGTTTCTTCAACTTCTTTGTGAAGGTACATTCCCATATTACTATATTAGTTTCTTGAAAACATTTTTGTTACATGACATAATGAACAATTGTCGAATTTAGATGTTATATTGAACTGCAGATATGCTTAAGTGCATCTGCCATTTGACTTATACTATACACAGTGCATCCGGAAAGTATTCACAGCGCTTCACTTTTTCCACATTTTGTTAGGTTACAGACTTATTCTAAAATGGATTAAATTCATTATTTTCCTCAAAATTCCAAAAACAATACATGACAACATGAAAAAAATTGTTTGAAATCTTTGCAAATTAAAAAAAAAAAAATCCCATGTATTCACAGCCTTTGCCATGACACTCAAAATTGAGCTCAGGTGCATCCTGTTTCCATTGATCATCCTTGAGATGTTTCTACAATTTGGAGTCCACCTGTGGTAAATTCAGTTGATTGGACATTATTTAGAAAGGCACGCCTCTGTCTTTATAATGCCCCACAGTTAACAGTGCATGTCAGAGCACAAACCAAGACATGAAGTCCAAGGGATTGATGGCAGACCTCCGAGACAGGATTGTATCGAGGCACAGATCTGGGGAAGGGTACAGAAAACTTTATACAGCATTGAAGGTCCCAATGAGCACAGTGGCCTCCATCATCCATAAATGGAAGATGTTTGGAACCACCTTCCTAGAGCAGACTGCCCGGCCAAAACAGAGATCAGGGGTGAAGGGCCTTAGTCAGGGAGGTAACCAAGAACCCGATGGTCACTCCGACAGAGCTCCAGCACTTCTCTGTGGAGAGAGGAGAATCTTCCAGAAGAACAACCATCTCTGCAGCACTCCACCAATCAGGTCTGTATGGTAGAGTGGCCAGACGGAAACCGATCCTCATTAAAAAAAGGCACAGGACAGCCCACATGGAGTTTTAATTTTTAACCACTTACCTACCGGGGCCCTTTTTTACATTTGTTGGTTACAAGTTAAAACCAGGGTTTTTAGAACCCCCAAACATTATATATATTTTTTTTCAAACACCCTAGAGCAGTGGTTCTCAACTCCAGTCCTCGGGACCCACCAACAGGCCAGATTTTAAGTATTATCTTGGGGAGATGCAGACTAAAATACTGCAATCACTGAGCATCAAATTATATCACCTGTGATGCATTTCAGTTATCCTGCAAACCCAACCTGTTAGTGGGTCCCAAGGACATTCCTTGTGATAGTAATATATGGTGACAGGTACTCTTTATGGAGGGCTGGGAGATCTAAAAGACCCCCCATCCCTCCTTTGCACTTCGCAGTATTCAGATCGCCAAAAACGGTGATTCTGAATACTGTCGTTTCTTTTAAAAAAACGGCGCCGATAGCCGCTGAGTGAACCGGAAGTGAGGTTATGACGTAGCTTTCCGGAATTTGCCAAAGGAGACCTGATCGGAGCCCATTCCGGCTTCCTTCAGGTCTCCTCTGAGCCGGCGGAGGCGCCGGATCGTAGCTCCGGTCTCCCGGTGGGACGGGAGGCTGGAGAAGAGTGGCCGGAGGGGGGGTGTCCCCTCCCGCCCTCGGGGATAACGATCGAGCGGCTCCCGAGCCGGATCGGCCGTTATTCCCGGATAGCCGATCGTCTGCTCTATATCGCGATACCATACACTCAAAGTAGCCACTGCCTATTTACGGTGCTGGGGGTGAAGTGGTTAATAAATTTGTAAAGATTTCAAACAAACTTCTTTCACGTTGTCATTATGGGGTATGGTTTTAGAATTTAAAAGAAAATAATGAATTGAATCCATTTTGAAATAAGACTGTAACATAACAAAATGTGGAAAAAAGTGAAGCACTGAATACGCTCCGGATGCACTGTATCATCTTGTATTTATGGTAAATATACTCTTAAATATGTGGCAATTGCCATGCGTCATCTTGTATATGGCAGATATGCTCTGACCATTTGACTTGTACCATGTATCATCTTGTGGAAATGGCTTTTTTTGTTTAATATTAAATTGAGAATAAATTAAAAAGACTAATCTGTAAGGAAACTATGCAGAGTTAATTTTATGTTAACAATATTATAAAGTGTGAAATTGTTGTTTTATAGTCTGGTTTGTTGTCTATGTTTCTGTACATTCAAAACAGCCTTGTTTTGTCTTGAGGCATTTGAATTGTTCACTTGTGAGCAAGTTTGAACTCATCCGCATTATAGTTATTGTGTCCTATTCACTTACCCAATCATAGATGTTAATGTCTACTTTCTGGTTCAGGAGCAGGGTTACAATATCAGAATATCCTCCAGTGCTAGCCAAGGACAAGGCACTTTCTCGTTCTTTGGCCAAGATATGGGGATCAGCACCCTTCAAAAAGAAATGAGTAATGATGAGCATTTTGCGCAGCAGGTCTGGATTTTAAATGTATTTCTGTACAAAAAAGTAATTAGCATGTCATATTTCATTTACTATCAATACCATATGGTGCAGTCAGATCCTCTATGTGTTGATATACCTGTATTTCTTTGTTTTAAAGATATACATGGTCCTTATGTATATGTGTTCTGTTTCTTGCAACTAAGATTAAGGCACTACCTAATGTAGTAACAAAAACTGTTAACGGCTTATGCACTGTAGCATTGAGATCCTACCACTTGAATAATTCTCCAGCAGTTGAAATATTTAGCACTTTCTTGAGCTAAGGATGAAAATGATGCACAATTTGCTCCAGGCATACATTATACTACTGGTATTCTATTAGCCAATGAAAAATGTAATCTTAAGCCCCCTGCTCATCATTAAACGATTCATGCAGAATACCCTAGTGGGCCTGCTTTGTGTGCAGGTTTTTAATGTTGTGGATGGACTAGGTAAGGTACAAGTAGCCACAAGAATCATCACTGCGTAAAGTTCAGAGTTCGTCTCCCATACAGCAGCAGGCATTGAACTGTCTCTCTATGAAAATATTCTGGGCTGGAGTTAGCTAGCAGAACACAAGGGAAACCCTACAGTAAACATCCTTAAAAAAAGAAGTCAGCTAATCTTTAGCTGAAAGTCTAAATCGACCAGGCCCTTCCTCCCATTTTGTATCTTGGGTGGCCAAATCTTTTTTTTTTTTTTTTCCCTGCTTTTTCTTACATGTATATAACACATTCATAAATGATCCCTCAAAATCATATATAATTTCTAAAGGATGGAAAAATGGTAGAATCAAGGTGATGACGTGGGTCATGTTTATCAAAATAGGATTTTAGGTTTATAAAAACAGGAAGAAAAAAAGAGCATTGAGATCCAAGATAGGACTGATGCCCTCACCTCTTTGGGTTTAGGAACTCTGAATAGGTTGGAGTAAAATCCTTGAAACCTCTCTCTACAGGAAATGGAGCCAATGACACCTTGGTTTAGAAGACCCCAGAGGACTAAATAGAGATCTGATCTGTGCCGTGGCATAGGAAGATTGGAGGTGAGAAGCCAAGGTTGGGGCAGGGAACAAAACTTCATTTTGTAGCTCTGGTAGAACCACCTCCTGCTCCAAAGCCATATGAGATGCAAGCTGTCTGCAAGGGTTAACAAACATCCTCCCCAACTCTGGATAGTGGAGGTGTACCTTCATGTGGAAAGAGGCTTGTCTAAAAATTTGGTGGACTTTCAGTCACCTGACCTTGCTGGTAGACTAGGAGTAAAGCTAGGGAGGGTCTCAACTTGGATGCTGCTTGAGTGGAGAAACAAGAGTTGTTTCCTAACTGATAAGGAGGGAAAAAAATAGTATTTTTTGACTTACCGTAAAATCCTTTTCTCTGAGTTCATTGACAGACACAGCCTCTTATTCATGACACGTGGGCTTATGCACCTTTTACCAGGAGTAGACTAGGCAGAACGAAGTTCAGAAAAGCAAAGCTGGCCCCTCCCAGGGGGCCGTCCTCACTCAGCATATAACCCCTCAGCCCTGTATAGCATATCAGTTTGTAACAAGCTGTACAAACACAACACAATGATAGACGCAGCCTCTTATTCATGACACGTGGGGACGTCCCAAAGCAGTGTCAATCAAAGAGGGGTGTGTAAATAATAACTGTACCCAACAGAATGATCTCGGGAGGTGCCAGTCACGCCTACACCGCCGCCTGCAAAAACTTTGCGGCCAAAAGCAGCATCCGCGGATGCTGACACATCAACTTTGTAAAACTTAATAAAAGTGTGCACCGAGGCCCAAGTAGCCGCCTTGCACACCTGAGACACCGACGCTTGGTGTCTGAAAACCCAGGAAGTGCTAATTGCCCTAGAGGAATGAGCCGTGACCGGAAAGGGGGGGGGCATACACATGGGTCACAGCCTGTCTGATCCAACACACACAAGGAAGGGAGGACAATGTCCTCATTTATGTGAAAAGAGGAAACCACCTTCAGTGGAAACGAAGAAGACGGACGCAGCACCGCCTTATCCTTATGTAGGACCATATATGGAGATCTACACCACAAAGCCGCCAATTCAGACACCCGCCTAGCGGATGTAATGGCCACCAAAAAAAGCCACCTTTTGAGACAGCAATTGTAAGGGAATATCCCATGACGTACACCCCGTACAAATGTACGGATCAAAGAATGCATCACTAAAGGACGCTGAAAAAGAATCGCCAGAGCAGAAATCTGACCTTTGAGTGTACTAACTCAATGCCAACTTTTGATCCAGTCCTTGCTGGAGAAAAGCCAGCACCCGAGTGACCGAAAAAGAACGGGAGTTCCAACCCCCGCCTCGCACCAGGCAATATAGGCTTTCCAGGTGTGATGATAAATCTTGCGCGAAGTGCACTTGCACGCCTTAAGCATGGTGGGGATCACTGACTCAGAGACACCCCTATCCCTCAGTACCTGGGACTCAATAGCCAGGCCGTCAAATGCCAGCGAGGGTAAAGCAGGGTGCAGGATGGGTCCCTGTGACAGCAGGTCTTCGCGAAGCGGGAGCCGCCAGGGAACATCTGTCACCATCCGCACCACGTCAGCATACCAAGGGCGCCGAGGCCAATCCGGAGCCACCAGGATTGTCGGGATTCCCTCCACTTCTATCCTGCGCAGCAGCCGCGTTAGAAGTTTGAGAGGAGGGAAAGCGTACAGAAGCCTGTACCGGGACCATGGGGCCACCAGGGCGTCCGTGGCTACCGCCAACGGAACCCTTGTCCTGCACACAAAGGTCTGCACCTTGTGATTGAATCCGGATGCCAGGAGATCCACATCTGACGTGCCCCACCTTTTGCAAATCTGGCGGAACACCTCTGGATGCAGGGACCATTCTCCCTGATCCAGTGCCTGGCGACTGAGAAAGTCCGCCTTCCCATTTTCTACGCCCGGAATGTAGATGGCGGAAATTGCTGGCACGTGAAGTTCTGCCCACCTCAGAATGTGGGCTGCCTCTGCCGCTGCTGCCGGGCTCCTTGTTCCGCCTTGATGGTTCACGTACACCACCGCCGTGGCTTTGTCCGACTGAACGCGAACCGGGTGGCCGCGCAGCCTTGCCAACCAGTGGGAGAGGCAGAGCCTGATCGCCCTCAGCTCCAACACATTGATCGGAAGGCGAGATTCCTGCGCCGACCAATGGCCCTGAGCCGACAGATGCCCCAGGACTCCTCCCCAGATTGATAGGCTGGTGTCCATCGTGACTATCGACCACTCCAGGGGAAGAAGGAACAACTTCCCCAAAGTCAGTGCCGGGGCCCAAAGCCACCAGGTCAAGACCCCTTGGCCTGATGATCCAACCTGATCAGCTGATCCAGAGACAAGGGAGACTTGTCCCACTGCAGCAGAATCGCTCGCTGTAGGAGCCGGGTGTGACTCTGGGCGTACAGTATCGCCTCGAAAGCAGAGACCATGAGCCCCAACACCCGCATACAGAACCGTAAAGAGGAATACCGACGTGACAGCAGGGTTTGCACCGCTGCTTGCAGGGTCAACAACTTGGCCGGAGGTAGAAATACCTTCGCCTGCTCCGTGTCCAATATCAAGCCCATATGTTCTGGGCGGCAGGACGGGGTCAATGTCGACTTCTGTAGGTTGATCAGCCAACCAAAGTCCCTCAGTGAGGTCAGGGTGATAGCAACATTGTCCTCCAGAGCCGGAGCTGACTCCATTTGCAGGAGTAGATCGTCTAGGTATGCTACCACAGCAATGCCTCTCTGTCTCAGCAGAGCCAGCACCGGAGCCAGTATCTTGGTGAAGACCCGCTGAGCCGAGACCAGACCGAAGGGAAGAGCCACAAATTGAGAATGGAGGTCCCCTACAGCAAAGCGCAGGAAACGCTGATGCCGGACACAAATGGGAACGTGAAGACAAGCGTCCCTGATGTCCAGGGATGCCAGAAAAATCCCCCTGGTGTTGGGTGGCCACGACTGAACAGACATGACTCCATCCTGAATTTTCGCGCCTTCACAAAGTGATTGAGCGCTTTCAAGTCCAGAACCGGTCTGACCCCCCCCCCTCTTTGGCACCCAAGGAGGTTCGAGTAGAAGCCACGCAATCTTTCCGACGGGGGGGAACTGGCACAATTACCCCCTGTTCGGACAGCAGCTGGACAGCCTCTAGCAGAGCTTGCCGATGCCCCAGAGGGAGTCTTAAATTTGATGGAAAGAACCTGTCCGGGGGCAGAGTACTGAACTCTATCTTGTACCCGGAGGAAACCACCTCCCGTACCCACCGGTCGGAGGTACGAGCGGTCCGCGAACCCCAGAAGCCACCCCCCCACCCAAGAGTCGGGCGGCTGCAACCCATCATGCGGTGGAGGACTTTTCCTCCCTCACTTACCGGTCCCAGAGGCAGCCTTGCCGGGCCGGGAGCCCTTGCCTGCAGAACTGGGCGCACGAAAAAAAAGGCTTCTGGCCAGAGGACGAAGGCCCCTGCTTACGGTGATGTTCTTGCAGCTTGGATTCCGGGAGGAATGTACTCTCCCGTGAAATCCTTAATGATTTCATCCAACTGGGCCCCAAAAGCCGACCACCCTGAAAAGGCAGGTCTGTGAGGCCCTTCTTAGACGCGTGGTCACCCGACCAGAACTGCAGCCACAGTCGTCTAATAATGATCGCAAAAACAGAGATTTGAGACAGCATAGGAACTAAGTCCAGTGCTGCGTCACAGAGGTAACGAAGCCCCTGCACCAGTTGGTCTGCATGCTGCCCCGATTCAGGTGAATAACCGCAGCCCAGATCATTACGCCACTCAATCGCACACTCCGTGAGCGACTGTGCCACCATTGCCGACGCCAAGGCTGGCCTCATGGCTGCCCCAGCCACCAAGAAACGTGCCTTGGACACTGCTTCCGTCCGCCTATCAGCCGGGTCCCTAAAGGAGGGCGACCCTTCGATGGGAATGGTTGTCCCCTTATTCAGGCGGGCCACCGGCGGATCCACCGCGGGAGGCGTCCGTTTCTGTAACAGGCTGTCCTCAAAAGGATAGCGCACAGAAAAACGTTTTGGCAGGGTAAAGGGATTTAGCGGACGCTGCCATTCCTTACAGACAAACCGGTCAAAATACTGGACATAGGGAAACACCTTAGGATTCTAGGACCCAAAGGTGTAGACAGTCACTTGCGACTCCCCAGCCTGGTCCAGCCGCAGAGAATTACGAAGGGCCGTGACCAGGGAGCCCACCAGCGCCTTTTCGCGCGCCACCGAGGCCCCCTGGTCCTCTTCACCATCTGATGGCTCCAGCTCCCCGTCCGAGATCTCCACGGGGGTCTCTGTGACCACCGAGCCTCCTTCCGGCTCAGATTCCACCCCTGAAGATGGAGGTGGGGGCAGACGCTTTTTGGACACCCCCCTACCCCGGCTCGGTTCCTCCCAGGCGAAAAATACTTCCAAAATTGAAGTCAGTTGGTCTAGGAGAACCAGAGGTCCCAGCGCAGCTTGAGCTTCAGCGGACCCCTCCGGAGAATCAGCTGCCGGTTCAGCTGCCATTGCGCCACCACCGGAACACTTATGAGGCCTACCGGCCATAACGCCCCCACAATACACCCCCACACAGTGCCCCACAGAGCGACCGGGACTGCCCAGGAGGACCCAGCCACACCCGCACCCCAGGGAGAAAACTAGCAATACTTGCTGTGATACTGCCCTCCTGCTTACTGATAAGAGGCTGCTCTGCTTGCCTATGCCACTGCTGCCGTCCCAAGCGCCAACCAGGAAGAGGGAGAGGTGGCGCCAACACAAACGCTTTTCCCCTATCGAGACTAACCAAAAATGGTCACCGAGCGGCCACAAGAGGCCAAAACCACTCCCAAAATGGCCGCGGCTATGGCAAAATGGCGGCCAGCCGAGACCACAACGAAATGGTGGCCGGCGCCACGAAAATGGCGGTGATCGCCGCATGGCAATGAGGGACACGTGCGGGCTGAGCGAGCAAGTGCGGGCTGTGCGATCGGGGGGGGGGGGGGGGGCAGAAAAAGGTAGGAAAAGACACCCGGGTCACCTGTACCCCCCCCCCACCGGAACGGGCACCGCTAGCCGCACCCCATCTGCACCCCAGGGGGGGAGGGGGGTGTCACTCACCCTTTCAGACGGATGTAGCGGGTAGACACCCGAAGCAGACCTTCCTCTCCCCAGGTGGGGAGGGATGCTGTTGACCATGCGACCCCTGGAGCGAGCTGCAGCCCGGTCACTCGGTCGCAGGTGAGACATTAAACCCACCGGCCTCCCGCACGGAATGGGCATGATGCGGCGGACCCTGCTACAGCTAAGGGCGGCTCGCATCCGTCGGCCGTGCTGGGGAGATGTCAGGATTCGAGATATCCGCATATCCCCCAGCCGGCTACTTGATTGTAGTCTTCATCAGAAGGCTTGAGCAAAAAGAAAAAAAAAAAAAAAAAAATCGGGGAACCACCAGATCTCAGCAGGGAACCAGGTCTAACTCCTTGCACTAGGCAGAAAAAAAAATGATATGCTATGCAGGGCTGAGGGGTTATATGCTGAGTGAGGACGGCTCCCTGGGAGGGACCAGCTTTGCTTTTCTGAACTTCGTTCTGCCTAGTCTACTCCTGGTAAAAGGTGCATAAGCCCACGTGTCATGAATAAGAGGCTGCGTCTGTCAATGAACATAAGAGAAAGACAGTCTGCTCCTTAGGCTTCTCCTGCTGCCACCAGTAGCATCATTGATGTGGGTATTGAGCTGAGTCGAAGAGACGTTGTCTCTCCAAGGTCCATTCAAACCAGATGCGGGTTATGCAGTCCAGTACTTTAGCCAAAGTGCCCTACACATGTGTCCTGACATTAGACCCATGTGGAAGGGAAGCATCCACATGATTAACTGCACCAGTGATAGGATCCCTTTTAGGAATTTCAAGCAGTCAGCCACAGCCTGGCAAAGGAAAAAGTCTCAGCCAAGATAGAGGGGAGGAGCAGGACCCATCAGCAAGAACAGCATTCGAAAAATGAACAGAGTATTGATTAAGTCTTTTAAAGCAAACCTTTCCCCCCTTTCAATAAAATTCACATAAACACGCAGCTCTGCATGCTGATGTGAAATCATCATCCAACATGAATGTTTTTTGTGCACTTTCCCTGAAGGCAAGACTGACATAGTCCTGGTCTGACAGATGCCCCCTGTGAAGGAAATGTCACCAGTACCTATTGGGGGATCTCTTCCCTACATATCTAAAAAAAAAAATGTTATTACAGACTAGCTTAATTTTTATATGGTGCATGCATGGCATGAAGCGTATACATGTGTCATACAAAATTTCAGTCAGTTTAGAGAGGGAAAAAAACAAAAACCTTCAGATCTGGGGGAAAGTTTTTTTTCCCCTCCAGGCACATGACAATACTGACAGTTGGCTTCATTATTTTCTGTCAGCCTAACAATGATGTCACCACAGATGTCCATGTTGTTGTAGAAAATGTCTTCAAAGATTCTCAGAGACTCTTTCATGTGTTTACTTATGCTGTTCATTTTTACTGCTCGTCTCTCGACAAGCTCTGGTTTATGCTAAACGTATAATAAACATGCATAGTGTTTTTCTATTAACTGCTATAGCTACAAGCTAGACTTTTTACTATCTGTGTGTCCCCCTCAGTTTCTTCTCCCTCTCCCCTCCCCTGTGTTTCCCTCCCCAACCCCCCCCCCTTATTTTTTGGTAGTACCCCCACCCCCCCCCCCCCCCAAACTCATCTCATGTCCTCCCCCCTCACTTTTGAACAGGATCATATTCCAAAAGTTTACAAGGTTAATAAAAAGTTCAGGGGGGAGCACATAGTTTGTAAAGGTGTTTCCAATCTCTGATCAGCTTATCTGGCAAAGATTAGACTGATTCTGAGTCAGCAGAGTCTTTGTGGGTAAATCATATAAGACTTTGTTGGGGAAGGTGTTAGAGTGCGTTATGGCCTCTCCGAATAACTAGGCGACTTTGAACATAACGTTTTGCATGATTGTAGTGAAAGCCGCAGCTGAAAGGGAAAAGGAACCAGCCACACTACATACAGCTAAAGAGGACTCCGATGATGAAATAGACTCCTGGAGGGGAGGGCAATATGACGCTAGGCTGCAATGTCGGCTTGCTGAAAAGCAGTCTTGGAGCCGTTAGTAGAGTTTGAGCTGGGGTTACTCGAAGCAGTAAGGCAACTTATAGCTCAGGATATGAAGCAAGGTCTCGGGTACTCATGAAGCCCAAACAGCTGGTAAAATTTACTCACAAACTGAGTCTTCAGAGTCAAGGTCATACCTGGAGATGTGCCCCTAACTTTTACCAATACACCTAGGTCTATTAATGCCCCAATTCAGAGCCCAGTGTTCAAAGGTCTTTCCTGGGTAGCCCCGCAATGTTCAGTCCAGTGGGGTCCAACTCAGCAGCAATGAAGTCAGAAACCTAAATTGGTACCTAGCAAAAAGTTTAGATTGCTCTGAGCAGAATAGAAAAGGTCTCTGTCCTTCTAGGACAAAACTGAGGCATGCTGGGAGTAGGTGGGGTTTATACTGGGCTGGCCCACTTTTTTCAGTTTGCCAGCGTCCAATCCTTCTGTAGGCAGCAGTCCATCAATGAATGAGAAAGAAAAGCGAATTAAAACTAACCACTCCAGCTCTTTGTACTGTGAAGTGAATTATGTTAAAAGATCCAAATAGAATCGACTCTAAAGTGCAATATCAGTCGATTTCTAACAGCTTATAAGGCTGACATCTGTGCTGCTGTGTGAGCTTTAACCGCTTAAGAGCCATCCCATAGCAGATATACTGCTACAGGGCGGCCCTCCTGTGCAGAATCACATATATATTTTTGCTATTGGCCCGCTTCTGCTGTGACTACTAAAAGCAGAAGCCAATTTGTGTGTCCCGGGCACTGGCTTTCCGCCAGCATGCGCAAATCGTCAGGCAGAGACACAGAACGGAGCTCTGCCTTTGTAAACAAGGCAGATCTCCGTTTTGACAGGGGGACAGGGATGGGTTTTGTGTCCCTGCAAAGCAGGGAATAAAAGTCCATCAATTCACTGAGTAAAAGCAACACACATAGTACATTAAAACACTGGCTAGGCACTGATTGCCCTAGATTTTAAACTTTTGTTTTCAAAATTGTTGGTCTTTTTTGTTTATAGCGTAAAAAACACAGCGGTGATCAAATGCCAACAAAAGAAAGATCTATTTGTAGGAACAAAATGATATACATTTTATTTGGGTACAGCTTTGCATGACCGCGAAATTGTCAGTTAAAGTAATAGTGCCGTATCACAAAAAATGGCCTGGTCATAAAGGGAGGTAAATCTTCTAGAGGTCAAGTGGTTAAAGACGAGTTCCTTCATAATGCTTACAGCTACAGAGATGAACGGTGAACAAGGGTTTGTTTATAAGTGCTTTTTCAGACTATGTAAATACTTTAGTGTGCATCATTTGGGTACAGGTTCAATTCATTCAAGTTGTTTAAATCCACATTTAAATATAAGGCCATCCAACAAACAAAAACCCTACCATTTCCAGGAGATAACGAACAGTTTCAATTTCTCCAAAAGCAGCAGCCCACATTAGAGGAGTAAAACCTCGCTCATCTGGTCGATTTAGTAAAATGTCATCTTTGAAAAAAGAAAAAAAAAACAAAGTTTAAAGAAACAGTAGACTTGCCCAGACCATAGCACACACACAGTTAACAACTGTGTAAAACGAGAGGAAAATACCTTTCTGTAGATATTCCTTTAGCTGAGTTAGCTCCCCCTGGGCTGCAACCTGATGTACAGATAGGGCTGGTAAAAAAGGGACAAACAATCAACTTAATCATTTAAAAAGCTGATCTTTCTATTAAAAATAGTGACAACCGTACTTAACAGCATTCTAATCCTAGGAATAGGAATGTTAGAACTAACTCCCTTCTCCATAATAGCTGGGGTGGTTTGTAGTCCACAAAGATAGCCGGGAACAACCCTAACTACCGTATTTTTCGCCATATAAGACGCACTTTTTCTTCCCCAAAACTGGGGGGGAAAAGTTGGTGCGTCTTAGAAGACGAATAGACAGTTTGCCTCAGCGATATGAGAATCCGCGGATCGCAACGCCGCCGTGGCCTTAGGAAAGGCAGCGGCTTTGGACTAGCTCCGGAGCGGTCGGCCATCTTTGTACACCCGGCGGCGGTGCACGCCGACGTCATCACCCCTCTGCTCGTGGATCCTACCAGAGCGCGCATCTGCAAACACAGTGAGGTTTGTTGGACTGGCTATTAGGGGGCAGGGGCAATGCAATGTTACTGGCTATTATTACTATGTTGGGGGCAATGTTGCTGGCTATTATTACTAATGTGGGGGCAATGTTACTGGCTATTAATACTAATGTGGGAGCAATGTTACTGGCTATTATTACTAATGTGGGAGCAATGTTACTGGCTATTATTACTAATGTGGGGACAATGTTACTGGCTATTATTACTAGTGTGGGGGCAATGTTGCACTGGAACAGTGATGGTGATGACGAGTGGGGGGCAATGGTGGACATTAAAATATTTTACTACAGTATTTGGTTCAGAATCTTTTTTTTCTCGATTTTCCCCCTTTAAAATTGGGTGCGTCTTATATTCCGGAGCGTCTTATACGGCGAAAAATACGGTAATAACAGTCCAGAGGCAGAAAGTACAGGAAATTGCTGGTTTAAAAGATTTATGGCTGGATGAACAGATACTATAATTATAATATATATATATTTTTGCACTTGTAAAATACATATAATAATAATAATAATAAAATGCTTTTGGCATATTTATCAGATATGGGAGCAGATAAGAGAAAATGTACTGTTAGAGTTTATATACACATTAATGTAGCCTACCACCATCCCTGCTATATAGATATAAATATATAGACTGGTGGTGGCAAATTACCTCAATCCATCCAGTTACTTTTGCAATCTGAGGCATGCGTTCTGCAAGGGCTCAAAGAAAACAATGGTTCTTTCTCCATGCGCTCTGTTCACACCACAATGTGTGGATTTTTCTGTGCAGGAATCTGTAACGTGTATGCAGTTTTCTGCACAGAAAAAAAACGGATATGGCATTGGTGTGAATGGGACACATAACTGATGTCAATGTGCATAGAAACTTACTGAAACACACATGAAAACTGATGTAAACAAATATTTCTGCAAGTGAAATCTGCTTGGTTTTCCTATGAGTTTTTTATGCACGTATGGTGTGAACAAGCCCTAAATATGGCTGGTGGTTGAAATTGCCAGGCATTTACTGTGTGTATGGACACCACAGGGAGCAAATGCAGAACACCACGTTGGATTACATTAAATGTCAACATGTATTAGGTATAAAAACAGCAATCATACAGTAACTACATATTTTTGGTCATGCTAATCTATTGCAATGTAGTAAATAAAACGTTTGTGTTTACATTGATGAGTTTCTGTCAGTACAAGGACTCATGGACCTTGTTTGTTATTGGTGAATTTTGGTGTATAAATATAAAATCATTCATGTTTACACAGACGTATTTGGAGAATCCTCTATGTATAAATACGTGTGATGTGTTATCCTAAGAGACACTGCAATTCTCCATGTACTCACAGTCAAGTGTGGCTGGCAGTACAGATACCATGTTTCCACGCTGTCGATTGGTTAGAGTAGTTGAGTATTTCAATGGGCCAACTGTACAGAAGAGAGAGAAAGCTTAAATGTAAACATTACAAAAAATCCAAAAAATGTTCTACAGTCCTCTAGAGCTGTGGTTCTCAACCCTGTCCTCAAGTACCCCCAAAAGGCCATGTTTTCAGGTTTTCCTTTATCTTGCACAGGTGCTTTAAATCAGAGTCAATGGCTTGGTATTTTGGACAGCTATTTTATCTAAGAGAAATCCCCAAAACATGGCCTGTTGGGGGTACTTGAGGACAGGGTTGAGAACCAATGTTCTAGAGCTCTCTACTTCCTAGCCAATGGATCTCTGGGTCCATCCATGCACATTCTCCTGGGCACAGATCAAAAGGACTTACATCTAATATGAACTTCCTAGTTCATAGCATAGCATGTCTTTCAGTTTCATACATTTGCAGCATGAAAAGGCAGGTGTCAGCAGCCACCACTGATCTGGCAGTATCATTATAAGTATATGGGATCTGCTATTACCAATGCAAGCTCCAGGGCTGCATAGAATGCATGAAGGTAACAAAATGTGAGCCTTTATAACCACTTTAAGGCAATTATAAATTAGGGCCATTACAAGCATTTCCCACTTCTCATTGCTTCCCCCAACTATGATGACATCATCTCCTACAGCACTTGGTAGTAGGTGGCACACTAACAACATCTCATCATGTAGGATGTTTACAGTATATTGCAAAGTATGGATGAAGAGGGTAGAGGAGGTTTTATCCTCTAGTTGCACTTATTTTCTCAGGTAGCCTGGTGGCCACCTGGAAAGTTCCCTCTAGTCTAACTTCCCTAAATGAGCACAGTTCTTTTAAATCCATACCATTCATATGAGTCACCTCTTCCTCCGTGTCTGAACCACTCTGACTTGCTGGGTAAAGATGTAAGATGACAGTGCTCTCATCGCTATTATGTGGAAAGCCTGTGGAGTCCGCCATAGGATCTGCCATTTCTAGGATAACAATAGAGAGTTTAATAAATGATGTGCTATAATTGTACGCACATAGAACAAAACAAATAATAGCATGTTTTTTAGAACCAACAAAAGATATTTTAAATATTACATTTCTGAGGCTTAGAAATGACATGTTATATATATATGTGTGTATATATGTGTTAGTTTAATTGCTACACAATTGTATGAATTAGAAATCTAGATACAATGCTAGTTGGAGGGAAACAAGTCTTTTGGGTTGACTTACTAAATCCATTCTGCACTAAAAGTGCACTTATAAGTGCAGTCATTGTAAATCTGAGGGGAAGATCTGAAATCAGGGTAAGCTCTGCTGATTTTATCATCCAATCGTGTACAAGCAAAAATGCTGTTTTTTATTTTCCTTGCATGTCCGCCTCGGATCTACAGCGACTGCACTTCCAAGTGCACTTGTAGTGCAAAGTGGATTTGCCTTTAGTAAATAACCCCCCTGTCTATTTAAAGTGATTGTAATGGCTTTTTTTCCATTAAAATAAACCAAATATTATACTTACCTGCTCTGTGCAATGATATTGCACAGAGCGGTCCTGATCCTCCTCCTCAGGAGTCCCCTGCCAGCACTCTCCACTCCTTCCTCCAAGTCCTCTCTCAGCAAACCAACTCTAAAGACGGCTCCTGTTTGCACACACTCCTGACTCAGGCTGTGTATGTCTCAAGACCACACTCGGCCACGCTCCTTGCTCCCTCCTATGGCTGAGACCAGGTAGAGATAGAGTGGTGCTGAAAAAGGGACAACGCTGGAGCAGTGAGAGGGACAAGGGTGGGGAAAACAGGTAGCAGAGTGTTTTTTACCTTTATGCAGGGAATGCCTTAAGGTAAAAAATATTTAGACTTTTTTAAACCACTTTAAGCTGGCCATAGATCACTCAAATTTTGGTTAATTCCTGCGGGTAGCAGAGCATAAATATATTCTGTTTAGTATGGATTACAGCAGTGGTTCTCAACCCTGTCCTCAAGTACCCCCCAACAGACCAGGTTTTCCTTTATCTTGCACAGGTGCTTTAAATCAGATTCAATGGCTTGGTATGTTGGACAGCTATTTTATCTAAGAGAGATTCCCAAAACATGGCCTGTTGGAGGTACTTGAGGACAGGGTTCAGAACCACTGGATTAGAGAATCAACTGAATTTCTCTTTTTTAGCTCATGATATCTAGCATTATAAAAACCCTTTTTTTTTTGGGTGGGTACCTGCTGGGAACACCCACCCTCTTTATTTGACCTGGTGACAAGCCAACCCCCCACCCAGGATATTATGACAGCGGCTCTCAATTGCCGCTGATCTAGAAAAGTTTTTCCAGCTTGACATAAGTTTATCTAACAGTCAATCAAAATTCAGCCCATCCCTGCTGAACTGGATGAATTTCAATCAATCTATAGATAATTGGTAGCATTGTTTTACCCAAACTGACCAACTCATTTATGAATTGATCATCACTGATAGCAGCACTGTTGATCAACAGATAATCATACACAGTGTGCCTGCAAACAATGCTTACATGTTGAGTCAGGGAGAATTTACTAAAACTGGAGCAGCTGTGCCTATTAACCAGCTTCTGTCTGCTGCTTTTTCAGTTAAAGTGGTTGTAAAGCTCAGACATGAAATATGAACAAATAATATCCCTCTATAGTGTGTACTTGTCTCTATCCAGAACACTAAGTGTCATTTCTGTGTATTGCTTTGTTCCTCTGCTATCAGCATGAATTACTTCTGACAAGTTTTCCTGCTGACATCCAAAGAAAAAAATGGTGACATGAGATGGATCTGCAGCTTCAGCTTTGTTCCTGTGTGTTTGTGGGGGGGGGGGTCACTTCCCTCCAATCAGCGTTTAGACCTCTCCTCGCTAGCTTTACAGTGTGTATCTTCAGCTCACTGTCCCCTGTGTTCTGACAGCTCAGACAAGCTTTATAAATGCTGGACTTTGAGTGAATGTAGAGGGGAAAAGACTGCAGATAAACAGATACAACTTACATAGGAGGATTTGTTTCATCTGTGTGCATCACCTGAGGCCAGTCGCTTCACTGGGTATATGTAAGGATTTACAAACCCTTTAAAGCAGATCATTACCTTCCCCCATTTTTTTTTTACCCCGGCTTATCTTGTGGCTGGTTCTCCATAGTTTAAATACTCACCCACTCAGTGGATCCAGCGTCATCTTGCTGAGATCCTATTATTAGCAGCTGCCGCTCGGGTTCCACGTCACCATGTTTGTGTCTGAAGTCATCACCAAGCCCCCCAGCTATTCAGGGTTCAGGTGGAGAGTCCCCAATGACACGCTGCTAGGCCTGCCCCCCTCTGCGAATGTAACACTAAGGCCTCCTGGGATATGTGACGTACATATCCCAGGAGGCACAATACAGGTCATTGGCCTAATCAAATAATATGTATTGGAGGCAGGGCCAAACCTTTTTTCTGAAAAACAAAGCCAATATTCAGGAAGAGGGATGGCCAGGAGGGACTTTTCATTTGATTGTGAAGTTTCGTACTAAAGGATAAGATCACTTAAAAAAAAAAAAAAACGAATGCACGGATAAAAAAATGTGTTTTTTAAATTTTGTATGGAGCTTGTAAAGTATTGCACCATGCAGGCCATGCAGGTCTTTTGCAGATCTGTAATTGTGCAGCACTGGGACACATATTACACGTTCCACCCTAAAAACGAGTGGAACGTGTAACATGTTCCCAAAGGTGAGCTTAACATTTAAGCTTCCAATTCGCATGACAGGACAGTGTGACAGGTGTTTTGTCAAAAAATGTCCCCTATCAGACAGTGCCTCTGCCGGGCTGCGCATGCATAGTACGGAACATCACTCCAGCTGATTTCTCGATCAGCTAGCGTGAGGGCGCATGCGCAGATCGTCAGAGTCACGATCCGACGATCTGCTGAGCTTCAAGGGACAACTGATCAGCTGGTGTGACGGCGCATACGCGGATCGTCAGATGCACTATCCAACGGGAGGCATTGTACAGCACGGGAGGCATTACTCGATAGAACATGGGGCTCTACACTCTGTCATTGGTGGAGGCGGTGGGCGGTCCTTATAAGATCCGTATCTAAACAAACGATTAAAGAGGGGCACAGTAGTCCCATAGGGACTACAAGTCCCAGCATGTCCTGTCACTGTCCCCTAGAAGGACTACAGCTCCCAGTGTGCCCTGCCACCTAGAGGGACTACAACTCCCAGCATGTCCTGTCACTGCCCCCATAGGGACTACAACTCCCAGCATGTCCTGTCACTGTCCCCTAGAGGGGCTACAACTCCCAGCGTGTTCTGCCATTGACCCCTAGAGGGACTACAACTCCCACAGTGTGTTCTGCCACTGCCCTCTAGAGGGACTACAACTCCCACAAGTGTGTCCTGCCACTGCCCCCTAGAGGGACTACAACTCCCAGCATGTCCTGTCACTGCCCCCTAGAGGGACTACAACTCCCATCATGATCGGGAGACCAGCTGGAGTGACGTTATGTACAGCGCATGCGCAAATCGTCAGATGCACTATCCGACGGAGGGCATTGTAAAGCTTAGGAGGCATTATTAGATAGAACACATTATAAAGCGCGGAGGCAGAATCTTTCAGATTCTGCCTCGCTCTGTACACAGCTGTAATCAACTTAAAATCTCAAAGCCATTGCACACATGCCGCACATTGGCAGCGCCACATCCTCTCTCTATGTTGCCCAATTTCCCCCTGCCAAGTGGCTCTCACTCCACCTCCATCTCCTCACTGGTAGCCAACTGTAGGTGTTCTGTTAAATAAAGCCTCCCATCGGATAATGCATCCGATGAACCACACATGCGCATGTGATGGCATTGAACAGCATGTGATGGCATTGTACGGTATGCGATAATACTGTGCGGATATGCAATGGCCTTGAGATTTTAAGTTGATTACAGCTATGTAAAGAGCGAGGCAGATTCTGCCTGCAAGCTTTAAAATGTGTTCTATCAAATAATGCCTCCCGCGCTTTACAATGCCTCCAGTCGAATAGTGCATCTGACGATTTGCACATGCGCCATACGCAACGTCACTCCAGCTGGTCTCCTGATCATGATGGGAGTTGTAGTCGCTCTAGGGGGCAATACAGGACATGCTGGGAGTTGTAGTCCCTCTAGTGGGGCAGTGGTACAGCACACTGGGAGCTGTAGTCCTTCTAGGGGACAGTGACAAGACATGCTGGAAATTGTAGTCCCTCTAGGGGGCAGTGACAGGACATGCTGGGAGTTGTAGTCCCTCTAGGGGGCAGTGACAGGACATGCTGGGAGTTGTAGTCCCTCTAGGGGGCAGTGACAGGACATGCTGGGAGTTGTAGTTCCTCTAGGGGGTAGTGACAGGATATGCTGATAGTTGTAGTCCCACTAAGGGGCAGTGATAAAGCACACTGGGAGCTGTAGTCCTTCTAGGGGACAGTAACAGGACATGCTGGGAGTTGTAGTCCCTCTGGGACTCCCGTGCCCCTCTCCAATCGCTTATCTTTAGATACGGATCTTATAAGGACCGCCCAGACTCCCCTCCCTCCACCTATGATAGAGCACAGAGCCCCATGTTCTATCGAATAATACCTCCCGTTGGATAGTGCATCCGACGATCTGCACATGCACCGTCATGCCAGCTGCTAAGTTCTTCCTCGGCGCTCAGCAGATCGGCGGATAGTGACTCTGATGATCTGCGCATGCGCCGTCACACCAGCTGATCGAGAAATCAGCTGGAGTGATGTTCCGTACTGTGCATTAAGGATGGGCTCGGGCGTGTTGGCAAGTGTGCCCAAGCCCGTCGGGAAGTGAACCCTGCACTGCGCTAATCAGAGGCAATGAGACATTCCCCGATCACTGCAGCCGTGCATCGGGGAAATGTCTCACTGCTTGTGATTAGCGCAGTGCAGGGTTCACTTCCCGGTGGGCTAGGGCAAGTGCATGTGCACTTGCGAACAAGCCCGAACCCATCCTTACAGTGCATATGCAGCCCAGTGGAGGCACTATCTGATAGGGGGTATTTTTTGACAGAACACAGACTCTCAATGGAGTCAGTTCAGACATATCCTGGCAGCAGCGGATCGCACAGCAGCAGGGTCCTGTGCATATTTGGCTCAGTTTCTGGTCTGAATTCAGGCAAAATATTGGACCTGAAACAGTGAAAGTGGATGCATCATACCCCTGCTGTGCCCCGCAGGTGCACGCAGTGTAAACCCAGCCTAAAACCCCCCTGCATGTTAGCCTATGTGTCCATGCACACATATAGGCTTTTGGAGGAATGTAGAGGCAGGAAAATAAACCCCACAGCCAGTGCGTTAAGGAGCGGTTGCGTTCTAGCAGAAAAAGCACTTGACACTGCTAAATGTGCGTTAACTCTGGGCGCGTTTAGCGGTTGAGCATGAATTCATTTCAATGGGCAGAATAAATTATTCTTCCGGCCAATGAAATAAATTATCACCCAAGTGCTTTATGTGCCTCAATGAGTTACATGTGTCTACAAGCGTCACAACTTTTTTTTTTTTATGCCAGGAGGAAAGGAGTCTAGGAGAGTTCGCAAAATGTCCAGTGTGTATGAGACCTTAAGGCCTCTTTCACACGGAAGCGGCAGCGGTAAAGTGCCGCTAGTTTTAGCGGCGCTTTTTCGCTGTTATAGCGGTGCTATGGCGCTGCTATGCAGGCGGGAGTGCGTCGCTTGTAACCCCCAAGGGGTTAAAAGTGCCGGCGCGCACGCTTCCGAGGTGGTGTTCAGCCGCTTTGGAAGCGCTTGCCATTGATTTCAATGGCAGGGGTGGTGGAGGAGCAGTGTATACACTGCTCACCGCACCTCCTCAAAGATGCTGCTTGCAGGACTTTTTGTAACGTCCTGCAAGCGCACCGCCCCAGTGTGAAAGCGCTCAGGCTTTCACATTGGGGTGGATGGGGGGGTTTCAGGCGCTATTTTTAGCACAAAAGTGCCTGAAAAACCCCCCAGTGTGAAAGGGGAACAAGACCCCTTTCACACTGGGGCCGCGGCCAAGCAGCGCTTTACTGCTGTTTAAGCAGTGCTTTTCAGTTGCTGGTGGGGCGCTTTTAACCCAACCCAGGGGTTAAAAGCTCCAGAGTTGCGGCACTTCGGAAGCGCTGCCCATTCATTCCAATGAGCAGGAGCGTTTTGGGAGCGCTAGTTACATCGCTCCCAACCCGCCACAAAGATGCTGCTTGCAGGACACAGGACTTTTCCCAACGTCCCACAAGCACACCGCCCCAGTGTGAAAGCACTCAGGCTTTCACACTGGAATGAATGGAAGGCAGTTTTCAGCCGCTATTTCTAGCGCTAAAGCGCCTGAAAACCATCCCAGTGTGAAAGGGGTCTAAAGATGAAAGCTAGTAGCTGATTGGTTGCCATGCACCGCTGCTCCAGTCTTAGTAAATTCCATAGAAGATGATTGCAGTAAAGTTGTCATTACAGAAGCTTGTGCTCCCCTGCTCTTCCCATGTCAGTGCCAGCCCACAGAGACATTCCCATACAATGGAGTCACCCACCCGTACAATGACTTGCTGCTGCAGTCCCCCCTCTACTGCTTCTCCTTCTTCGTACCAGGTGCCTCTTCAGAGCTGCAACAAGACACTTCCTGGAAGCTGGAAGTAAGAGGCTTCTTGATTGGTCACTGCCTTCTTCCTCCTCCGATTGGTGGATTCTGTCTCTTTCCTGACCATCATCAGTTGATGTGTGTGTAGTTCTTCATGCTGGGACTTGTAGTACAAACCTTTTGGCTGGCTCTTGGTATGACTGAAAAGATGAACAGAGCAGGCCAACACAGCCGGAAGACTCTGTTCTACACAACAGCCTCGCTCAGCACCGCACTACAGGCGGAACCTTCAGTGCCTGCTCACCCGGACAGCTGTCCGTGACGGACCCATGCTCACCCGGACGTGTAGAGGCGGTGCACTGATTAACTTCAAGCCATGGAGGAGCAGGAGATGCAGATTAAGGTGAAAAAAGGTGAGCCGGTGGTGTTTTGGAGGGGGTAAAGCGATGGCAGAGCCCATTATTCAAAGAAGTAAGTGGTGTGAAAGCTGCTCTTAGTATTGTTTCCATTTATCGATTATTCACAGAGATAGAAATTCATGAGTCCTGTACTTACTACACAGTAATGCCATGGAAAGTAGAACGAAAGCCCAAACTTTTCATTGGACTGGTATTAATCCGTATCAGTTTTTATTTTCCATCTGTTCCCCGTCGGGGAAATTTCCTTTACTTCCTGTTTTATAGAGACAACAGGAAGTTAATAAATGTCTTTTCAATGTGAGGGGCAATCCCCTCTTAGGGCTGGTGCCATGTCTAATGCTGGCCATACACTATACGAACAATTGTCTGAACCATTTTCGAAAAACAAACAGTAAGCTGTGAGAGCAAACGATTGTGTCATCACATAATGACCGATAAATCGTTCAATGGACATACATGAATCTGTTTTTTTTTTTTTTTTTCACATATACCTAGTGCAAACAGTTTGGACGGGTAACACATTAACCTTTTGATTTATCGTTAATTCAGCCGAAAAACTCACACAGGACCCTTTTTTTGGTCCGCAGCAGAATCTGATCCGATTCTTGTCCGAATTTGCAGTTCACACTGTAATATACATTTTGGGGTGTCATTAACTTTCACTGTACACTCCCCGCAGTTCACATAGTGTTGTGTGAACTGCCGCCAGGAGACATGCGATGCGGGAACCCGCAGTGGATTCGCAGGGTTCCCACATCTCTGCAGTGTGAACCGAGCCTTGTGCACATGATGAGATCATCAGATGAATGAGCGTCAGTTTTTTTTTTTTTTTTTGCATGCTAGTCTCATATCAAAAATAAAGAGTTTAACCACTTGCTTACTGGGCACTTAAACCCCCCCCCCCCCCCTGCCCGGACCAATTTTCAGTTTTAAGCGCTGTCACTCTTTGAATGACAATTGCGCGGTCGTGCGACGTTGTACCCAAACAAAATTGGCGTCCTTTTTTTCCCCACAAATAGAGCTTTCTTTTGGTGGTATTTGATCACCTCTGCAGTTTTTATTTTTTTGAGTTATAAACAAACAAAGAGCGACGATTTTGAAAATAGAACAATATTTTTTACTTTTTGCTGTAATAAATATCCAAAAATAAAAAAACTAATTTATTCATCAGTTTTGGCCAATATATATTCTTCTACATATTTTTGGTAAAAAAAAATCGCAATCGGCATATATTGATTGGGTTGCACAAAAGTTATACCGCCTACAAACTATGGACATTGTTTTATGGCGTTTTTATTTATTTATTTTTACTGGTAATAGTGGCTAGCTGCAATTTTTATCGGGACTGCGATATTGCAGTGGACATGTCTGACGTTTTTGACAGTTTTTGGGGATTAATGACATTTAAACAGCAATCAGACAAAAATAGACACGGATTACTTTATAAATGTAACTGGCAGGGAAGGGGTTAACACTAAGGGGGCAGTGAAGGGGCTAAAAGTGTTCCCTGTATGTGTTCTAACTGTGAGGGGCGGGGCTGACAGGGACATAACAGATCTAACTGATCCCGATCGCAGGGATCAGTAGATCTGACATGCCCCCCCTCACAGAGTGGGGAACCGCCATGTTTACATCAGCGGTTCCCCGTTCTGGCTCTCTGTGAGCAGATCGCGGGTCTCCGGCGGACATCGGGTGCGCCCCATCCATGGGCACGCGAGTGCGCCCAGCACGAGCCAGAGGATGTCTATTGACGGCCTCCCGGCAAATTAGATCCGTGCTGTAGCCGTCAATCGTGGGTCTGAAGAGGTTAATAAAGTTACAAAAATTCTGGTAAGGCAGAATAAAAACGTGTGAGTAATGTAATGTGTTGTAGTGTATTTTTGAACAACCCAAGTATACCGATTAAACAAAAATGGTACGATCTAGCATAGTACAGGAAAAATGTTGGTGCTTGTTGCTTCGGAAAATTTCACACAAATTTTCATCATCGGCTCTCAAAAGCTCTGTACTAATGATCAGGTTATTGTACGATCGTGTTTTTTGTACGATTTTCTGATCGTGTGCATGGCCATTACAGGTGCCCCCATTGGAAGATTTCCTGTTCTGGTGGCAATGCTTACATTTTGTATTTTTCTTCTCACTTTCAGTACTGATGCCAATAATCACCAGAGCAGGTCAAGAGCGGGTGAATCTCCCTAATGGGCAATAAAAGCCTGACAGGTGTTCTAACCCTTCCGAATCTAAAAATAATATATATATACTTGTATCTGCAAGCAAAACTTTTTTTAGTTTTGGAGAAAGTAGAGAGGAATTAGATCACCTGTCAGTTTTCATTGCTGTCTGTGACCCTCGTTAGGGAGATTCATGCCTCTAACCGTTCTGTTTATGGTTATTATTATACAGCATTTATATAGCGCCAACAGTTTACGCAGCACTTTACAACATGAGAGCAGACATTACAATACAAATTATTACAGTAGGAATCAGAGGGCCCTGATCCTTAGAGCTTACAATCTAAAAGTTGTCATCAAAAGGGAAAGTAAAAGAAAATTCAAAATTTTGGGTTGATAACAGAGAATTAATAGAAGGGAAATGGGGATATTAGTACTGGTGACCATGGTGACTGCCAGGCATTTCCTCACCATTCCTGTCGAGGCTATTGGGCAGGAAGTGAAGGGAAATCACCAATCAATGGGGCATAGATGGCAACAAAAAAAATCCAGCAGGGGTTAAAACCCTCTCTTCCTTGGATTGGCCAAGGTGGAAAGCTGGGCAGATGGTATCACAATTTCCACCTAGGCTAATCAGAGAAAGCCTTGTATTCATTGATTAAAAAAAAAAACAAGGCTTCTGAATGGCTAAGAAGCATTTAGGCCGACTCACCCATACTGCTGCTGGAACGCAGCACAGCTTACTGTATATAGCTGATGCTACTAAAGTATATTACAGCACACAGTGGCCAAATAACATAGTAAAATAACTAAAGTAATAGGAGACACAGAATTCAGCTTAATTGTAAATACATATATTTATTATTTAATTTATAATATATATTTTTTAAATAACCTATTATACTTACCTGCTCTGTATAATGGTTTTGCACAGAGCAGCCCCAAATCCTCCTCTTCTGGGTTCCCCCACCAGTGCTCCTGGCTCCTCCTTCCTTCCGAGTACCCCCATAGCAAGAAGCTTGCTGGAGGGGGGTACTTGTGCAGGCTTGATCCCAAGCCCCGCTGCCTGCGTCAATAGACAAAAAAGTAGGGCTTTGCCCCACCCCCTGCTCCCTCATCATAGGATTTTATTGACAGCAGCAGGAGCCAATGGCTCCCTTTGCAATCAATCTGCCCAGTGAGGAGGGAGAGAGACGCTACTATGGTGCACAACGCTGGATTGAGAATGGGCTCAGGTAAGTATAAGGGGTGTTTGAGGAGTGATCCTAGACACAGAAGGCTTTTTACTTTAATGCAAATAATGCATTAAGGTAAAAAAAACTTTTAGGCTTTAGAACCACTTTAAAGCTGACCTCCGGGCAAACTGTTTTTATCTCAGTCCAACTGTGTAAGACACATATGCAGCAGCAGGAGAAGTTTGACTCAACACCAAGCCACCACCACACATATGCCTCAACCACACTAACACCAACCCACATAAGCCCTGGATAGATTTTATTGACTTCTGTTGGTTTCTCACCCTTCCAAGTTTCAGTCTGAACATTAGCATTAGTGTGCATAAATGTAAAAATAAACATAATACACAGAAAGAAAGGGGATACACCTAATATCAGGCATTGCTTTTCCTCATAAGGTATATTACGTAACGTTCGCTTTGTTTGTTTCAGTCACAGACAAGTTCACGGAGAGTATGTATGTCCTCGCCAATGAGCCTTCAGTGGCTTTGTATCGCCTGCAGGAACATGTGCGTAGATCATTACCGGAACTGGCCCAGCACAAGGTGGGTGTGCTTTTCCTTTATCTGTTGTGTTTGTCCTTTTGTGTTGAGACAACCCTGATGTAAAAAAGATTTTGACTTTCAGCCTGTCCTAGCAGTCTGATTATATGCAACTCATCTTGAGCAGTATTTCAAATGGTCCCTTTTTAGAGCGTTTATCATTTTAGTATGCAATGGCATAGTTACAAGCATAATTCCAGAGAAGGACATAGTATCAGAAATCAACCTGATATTAAAAAAACAGAAGTGTTTTCACTTTACCCACTTGCATACTGGTCTGCTATGCCCCTTCATTACCAGGCCATTTTTTTGGGTTTCAGTGCTATGATACTTTAAGGATATGTAAAGGTTCAGGTTGTTTGTTATTTAAAGAAAAAAAAAACATGTCATACTTGCCTTCTCTGTGCAGTGGTTTTGCACAGAGTGCCCCGATCTTCCTTTTCTGGGGTCCCTCATCTGCACTCCTGGCTCTTCTTGAGTGCCCCGTTGGAGAGCTGGAGCGGGTGTGCTCGTCCCTGTCGCAGGAACGATCGGGCTCAGGTAAGTAAAATGGGGGCAATGGGGGCTCTGGGGGCCACGCAACACTGTACCTAAAGGAATTATGTATAATTCCTTTGCAGCAGATCAAGAAGGGCATTTACAACTGGAAAACAATCAAGTTTAACCTCTTTATTCAGAATAGTAATATTGTTATACTATAAGAGCTGTGAGCCTGGCAAATGGCTGAAGTAGATTGCTTGAAACATGATTGAGTACATTTCCAAATGCAGAAAATATAACTTAAAGCAGAACTTCACCCCTAAAGGCAAGTTCTTTTCTGCCTCCTCCCCCTTCCTCTTCAATGTCACCTGGTTTCCCACAGTTAGCCCTGGTGAGGACCGTACTGGATTCCTGGACAGGTAAGTGTCCTTTTAGTAATAGTCAGCAGCTACAGTATTTGGGGGGAGGGGGGGACTGAAGACCCTCTTTAACTACTGTATTATAAACACATGTTATGATATTGATATATGGAGTTATCCTGTTGTCGTGTGGGGCTAGAGTTTATTTTTTTGGTGTACAGGGGCTGCCTTTCCCGAAAAGAACATTTATAAAATTCCTTAATCTTATACTAGATACAGGGCATTGGTCATGTAAAACAATGAAGCCATAAGATCAGCGTGATGGACACATAACATTCTTATAGGAAGAGGTCACCAATGATAGCCCCAGTAATTATCCCATGACATGTATACTTCCTGACATTACAAAGCTGCTGCATGCATAAGGATCCGTTTACATTGATGTATTGTGAAAATGCACATTAACCGATGATACACTATGCACTGCAGTATAATTCATGTAAAATGCTTTGTGCATTGTGGTGTGTTACATTGCAGTAGATGTGCAGTTTCTTGCATTAAGCTGTACGGCACACCCTTTAAAATGCATGGGCTGTTTTACCCCATAGCACACTTCATCTTATGAATATGCATTACATTAATACAATGCATGGTATGAATACCTCCTTAAGGCACGGTTTCTGCAGTGCTTTTTACTGTGCGTTTTTTCACACATGATTTTACTGCGATTTGCGTTTTTTGCTTTTTTTTTTTTTTTTGATCAATTTATTGGGCAGATTAAAAATGCAAATGCAGTACTTGCTTTTCTGCAGCTTCTCCATTGAAGTCTGTTGAACCAAAAAAGCAAAAAA
Source organism: Glandirana rugosa (assembly GCA_018402905.1). NCBI lineage: Eukaryota > Metazoa > Chordata > Amphibia > Anura > Ranidae > Glandirana > Glandirana rugosa. The sequence continues at coordinate 2,077,115 of BLSH010085853.1, read as the reverse complement.
AAAAAACACACTGTTTTTTGTGTTTTAAAAAAGTCCCCGACCCTTTCTATAAATGCAGTAGCTGAAAAAAAGCATAGATATGAACACGATGCATAGGAAACCATGTGAAATGAACTGTAGTGGTTTCTGTAAAAAAAAAAAAAAACACATAGGTGTGAGCCAAGCCTAAAGCCAAGCCTCTTATATCCTGCTGTTACAGCTACACCCTGGGCTGCTGTGACAAGCAAAGCTCCAATGCTTCTAGGTAGTGTTGAAGGTTATCACTACCTCTCACCACCAGGCATTGCTAGTGGCCCAGCCTTATGATGTTAGGCCACATTGGCCAGTAGGAATGTTGGGGGAAAAAAATGGAAGAAGCAAATCAACTCCAACAGCTCAGGAAGGATTCTGAATCTGTCTTTTTTTCTGTTTTTATATTTGAACTTTCTTTTTTCTAGTGGTATAATTTCATGAAAATGGTGTTTCCTTAAACCTAGGTATCTATATGATTAAAGGCAGAAAGTTGTTTTTTTTTTGTTTTTTTTGTTTTTTATCTTAATGCATTCTATGCATTAAGATAAAACAGCAGCTCCCCTCAACCCCCCCTAACAGTTACCCAAGTTCCTTCTAGCTCCAGTGATGTAGGAATCATATGAGTACGTTAGTGTTGTCAGCACAGAGTGGCACTGTGGAAAGCATAATTAATACACTACGCCGTGTCCTAGAATCGTTATATAGATATGAGGAATGTAAAAAATTGACTTCCTTTCTCGGACATCACGGGGCACAGAGCAGGTTATAAATTCATATATATACTGGGTTATGCGCCACCTATAGGTGAATGGACACTGGCAATCAAATAACAAACAAACAGGAAGTTCCCACTTCTATATAACCCCTTCCACACTGGAAGCACTTCAGTTTTTTCGCCAGTGTCTTGAAGGTGGATGGTCACTTCTACAGCTCTGGGGAGCTTCTATGCTGGTTCCCACACAGGTTCTTTTAGAATCAGGGACAGCCTTAATACCGGATCCATTTCAAACGGCATTAAGCTAAGATAAATGGTACCCGGGCCTCGCCAAGAAGACAGAAGAAACTGCGAGGTTTTGCCTGTAAGCGACCATATATGAGCTGGATCCTGCGTGTAGGTAAACCTGGAACACAGAACCAAGGTACACCTGCCCGGGTGCTATATAGGTCCAAGGGAGTGGACCCTCAGAATGGGTACCCGGTCCTTTGCACAAAGCCCGTCGTGATGGGTGATGGTTGGGCCCGCGGTCTCTTCCAGGCCCTGCGGCAGGAATGGTGAGTAATCCCCAATGGGTATAATGTTACTGAACCCAGCTGGCTTCCTGCAAACAGGCAAAAGCTTGTTTAAAATTTCACTCCTTTTGCCTGCACTTCTATTTGGCGCCCGGGTTGGTAGTGGGTAGTGCTGCCCGAAACACGTTTCCTGGCCCATGGGTAAGACTCCCAGGTGAGGGAACCTGGAT
>BLSH010085853.1:2029780-2059925 GCA_018402905.1 Glandirana rugosa | reverse complement strand
ATGCGTTCCGAGGGTGGCATGTTAGTCGCGATAACCTCTCGATTCCCAAGGATCCGTAGTCACCATATAATGGTATGGTATCAGGGACAGATTCGTCGGTAAATTTTAATGTCACTTATATATTTTTGTGGTGTGTCAACATAGTGTTATTTGCTTAGTCCTATACACGTTGGTCACTTTGTTGGACTCAACACATTATCGCGATTCTGTCAAGTTTATCAACATCCGTACGCGGACACTTCACGGTCTATCCCCATCCAGTTAGACATCTGTTCAAGAAATCACTTAGTAACGGGCGGTGGTATATTCTATATCTTATATGGTGGCGGGCAATGATTCACTAAAGAACTTGTCTACAGATTGACCTACCCCTATCTGGCACTTCACAGGCGCATGCCTACAACTATTTGAACTGTCTTAGCGCTATTACACAACTCAGGTTGTTTCACTGGTTGCACATATCCTGATTCGTTTATTGTGATACAACTGTGTGGTGTTTTTATATATTCACTGTAATTTTAAATGGCTGCTTAGACAGGGACTATGGTATGGTAATATACCACTGATGCCTAGGAACCCTTAGCTCTCCAATAGCGCTGATTGTACGGTGGGAGCCTTGCGTACTAATTTTTTTATATAAAGCCTTATTATAGGCTTACCTGTAGGTTAAAGTGGTTCTCAAGGGTTGACAACCACTTTAATAATCAGAATCAACATTACCAAAAAATGAAATTGTTATTTAGAATTTGAAAGCATCATACCAATCGCTAGCTTCCTGGTGTTCTAGGGAAAAGCCAAATAATGTTGGGACTTTTCAGGTGTAAGATCTCTCCAAGAAATGTCATTACACAAACAATACCTACAATTCAATTTCTTTTATTTTTTTTTTACATCAAGACAAATAATTATTAAAAGTTATGTATGGCATGTACCCAATGGGTTTTTAATGATGTAGGAGGTTCATTTTCCCTCCTTTTTAATAATTATTTGGCTTGATATAAATAGAATAATATTTAAATTTAAGGTATTGTTTGTAAGATGACATTTTTTTGAGAGATCTTACAACTGAAAAGTTCCAAAGTTATTTTGTCCTTTTCCCTGGGACACCAAGGAGGTAACAATTGGTATGAGGTACAGGAAATAGGGATGTGGTGGTCAAACAATAGCATTGTAGAGTTTGGAAGCATAAATGAACTTTAAATGGCTTATATCTGATTCTCTTTTCTAATTTGATAAACGTTTTAATATTCTTTTGGTTATTGTAGTTTTGATTACAGGCTTGATGGCTCCTGCCTCATCATTATTACTTGCAAGAGTCTCATACAAACACATGGCCATAAATATTAGTATAGATCTAACCATAAGGCATACTGCAGAATGATGAACCTGGGACTCAGCAGGCTGGCCATCATACATCAAAAGAAAAAAAAAATGGTGATCAACCTGATCTAATGCCTCCCACCCTCAGCATTCCTCAGTTTATAGAAACACAGCTGGGTCTGCAGCCTTCTATCCAAAGGCTACAAACTGGAATTTTGGTGCTTTCCTCCTCCACTCTTTAGGCACTTCAGATCTATGAAGAGAGTTTTTGTTTGAGGTCCTGGAAGGACTGTTGATCCCTTACAGGCAGAGACGCCTCACAGCTTTTCCTTGTGGTGGAGGATTGCCACTGTCAATTTGTGGAGTTGTCTTTCAGTCTGTCCATGCCACCAAGAGTGTTTACCAAAGTGTTGGGTCTAGTTCTCGAGTTATAGGGGACTCAGGGTATTCCCATTGTGGGATATCTGGACGACCTGCTTCTCAGGGAGCAATCGGATCAGAAACTGACATCAAGTGTTCAGCAGATGTCTTAAAGAGGTTCGGCTGGGTGATGAACCAAAATGTGCATTTTCAACGTGTGGGGGGAAAATGCAAAAATGGCTCTGGCAGCAACTGTGAAATAGAATGGTAAACCAGCCCTTGGGATAAAAGATCCAGATGCCCAGAAGATGCCTGCCAGGTGTCTAGCCAGGTCAGCATACTACAACCACCTGGGCCAGTCTGGAGCTATAAGTATCAGTGGGATACACTCTATCTTGAGTCTGCAGAGACGAGGAAGGAGTTTTGGAGGTAGAAAGGGTTATATCCAGTTGTACTTAGCACACACAGGGAAATACGACAAGAGATATCCACTAACCCCTCTATACAGTAATGTAGGAGTGTTATCATGAGCCCTAAGTGCTATATAAAAAAAAAACATTGGTGTGAATAGAACATTAGACTAACATCATGGCTAATGGCAGGTTGCAATGCAGGGACTGCCAGTGAAAACACTGGTGAAACCAAAAAAGAAATAGTCAGTGCTTAATAAAGACAGGGCACCACTTTTTTATAAAGGACTTTTATAAAGGACTCCTCACACAAATATTGGTCTGCAAAACATTTGTGAGGTGTAAATTTGTTTATCAAGAGTTCTTTACAGGATGCCTTGGGGTAGGATGTGTACTGGAGAGGTTTTGGTAGTCTCGGGGTTAGTCAGAGATCCCAGACTAATAACCGCACCAGTTGAAGCCACAGACTTCACCTAGTGATGCAGCAGAGCGCAGAATTTAGACCCTTTCTGTAAATACCAACAGAAAAAGGGCATAATAATGGCCCCTAATGATTTAAATAAATATAGTGCTCAGCCTACTCATAAATTTGTCTTCAAAGACTGGATCACACCCAGGGCCGTCCTCAGGGGGATACAGGCAGTACTGTTGTAAGGGGCCCCAGTGTCTCAAGGGGCCCTTACAACAAAGACTTTAGTCTTTAACATTGGAGTCTATGGGAGGGGGACACCGTTCTCCCAAACCATAGCTTATAAAATGAGGGCCACCTGGGCAATAACTGGTCCAAGTCCGGGACCTCCGGCACCTATGGTTCGGCCGTACCGGGTCCCCAAAATAACCGGCAATTGTCGGGTGAATTTCAGACTTCACATTAGAGTCTATGGCAGGGGCATCCGGTTTGGAGACACGGTTCTCCCGAACCATAGGCGATAAAAGTACCAAACTTGGGTCGCATGGAGAGGGCCACTTGGACCATATCTGGTCCAAGTTTGGGACCCCCAACGCCTATGGTTTGGCGTGAGGTTTTATTGCAAGCATCGTGTGAGGCTGTGCTGCCTGTGCACTTTTTTTAACCCCTTGGATTCCACACTAGCATGCATTGCACACTTCACTTCACTTGAATGGGTCATGCTTGGCAGGCTACACCTGGTAAGTGTGACAGGGTGTATAATTCCCACTGCAGCTGCAACATGTGTACACCCCTGGCCAGTGGGCGGGCCCTGGGGAATGTTGGTGGTGGTCAGACGGGGGGGGGAGGGGTTGGCAGGTCTAAAGCTGATGGCTGCCCTGGTCACACCAGAGCCCATGCTGTGTCTCTTTACCTGGAAAGCACTCTGTGACTAACTTACACAGCGTGCAGAGGTCTGGAAAGCACCACAGGCAGAGCTCAGTGCCTGAATGTCACATTCCCTGCAATCTAATGGCCCAGGTCTGCCCTCTGGTGGATACATCAATCGGGATAGCTGTCAGATTGACCAACCCTTCAAGTCTTGTTTGAAGGAAACCTTTTCTTGGGAAATTAATGGCTTGTAAAAATGGGTAAACTTTTCTCAGTTTGAGTTTTCTCAGGTTTCCTTCCTAATAGGACACTGGCAAAAAAACTGCCGGGCTGGTCATTGTTTAACCAATTTGTTTCTGAATACTGGGTCCCTCAATGAACAAGAAAGAAAAACCCTGTGACAGGCAGCTGAAAGTGCCCTTTACAGAACAGTTGTTTGAACCTGGCTCTTAGCAGATGTGTATTAGACCATGTATCATAAGGTAACAGAATTTATTTTTAAGGAATATGTTGAATAGTGACTCATATTAATCCTACTATTATTATTTTTTTTAACAGTGCTGTAAAAAGTATGACCTTCAGCAGCGTGCACTTTAAGAGCATTGAAGGTCTACTGAAGCAAGCAATCAACTTGAAGAACCAGATGAACACAGTACAGAGTCGCAGGTAGTTTGCCGGAAACCATTTTCATTTTTCACCTCAGCCTTATAAACCTAAGACAGAGAAGAAGAAACAAGAAGCAAAGAACATATCCCTGCTTAACAATACTGGCATTATTTTGTGAATTTCTGCTTGGGGCTTTTTTTTTTTAACAAAAACCTGTATGCTGGTATTAACTGTATGTGAATGGTATCTGAAGTAACAAGGGAACTTGTAAGAAAACCGAAGGAAGTGCTATGTTAAAGTAATGGCTTATAAGAAAATAAATCAAACTGTATTACGTAACATGATTTTATACTCCTCTTAAGTGTGAGGTTTGAAAAACATGCTCTTCACACATTCTTTACTTTGTGTTCTTTATGTAAGTCCCCATATACACTCTTAGTGGTATAATGCACTCATACACAGATAAGCATTACCTTTCTCAGCATAGTAGGATACTAGATTGGCTAGACTAGTTTGTAAGCAGGCACTCCGGGCTGGCATTGTCAAATACAAACTTGTACACTTGTTGTGTTTAAGTGTGCTTGTTTAGATCTAGATCAGCACTAAGCATGCGGTTTAAACAAGTGAGCAACCATATGGCAACATGAACTGTATACCTTTACTGTATTTCTTTGAAATGCATGGGTCTGATTCATCTAGTACAGTATATGGTATAGTGTATGACAGTTTTAAGCTGCCATGATGAAGATATCGCCACTATTTTTCTGTGGGTTTTTTAATTCTTTATGAAGTTCTTTTTTGGGCAGTCATGATGATGTGGCATCTTTTCTTAGTGGGACACAGACCCAGACATGGTTGGATGCTTGCTTGCTCAAGGTCAGTGATTCTTTAGGTAGTAAACAAATAGAATAGAGTATGTCTGAGAAAAAACTAGCAACTTTTCTGACTGTTTTGCACTGCTTAGAGCTAGTTCCCTGGCTATCATGTTCAGCCCCCTACTTCAATATCATAAGTCTCTGACCTGGAACAAGCCTGCAGATGAAGGCTTCTTATGCCTTTTTTATGTTTCTGATCTGTACACTTGTTCCAGGTCAGTGATTTAAAATATTGACACCATAGATTCTACATAACAGCCAGTCCGCTTGAATTCACAGGACTACAGTAAAGGTGGTAGCGTACCATAACTCCTTTAAAGTTATGTTCTTTTATTGTTCTTGTATGGTAGCTTTTTTTTATTTTAACTTTGATGCAGCCTTTTAAAAGCACAAGAGAAATGCACCTTTATGCAGAATGAAAAAAACAGCCCAAACTGATATATATTAAAAAAATCACAATTACAGAGGTTAAAGTATACCTAAACCCCAACTTTTTTTTTTCATTTTGGTAAGAGAAGAAAGTAGGTTTGAGTTGGAAAGGGTTATACACTGTGTCAGGACACCAGAAAAAAAAGGGATTTCCCCATTATTCTTGTTCTAGTGACTCAAACTATTGCATTCTCCAATCAGCACAACTGATTCTCCTTTTGCTGCTTATTTGTCCCCAGTATGGGCTTTGCTGTACTAGAAATAGAAGTGGCTGATGCCAAGTCAAATTGAGGTACTTAAACTGTTTGCATTAAAAAATACATTTAAAGCTGTATAAATGAATACAGCTCTGCATTAATTTGTGTCTTAATATTTGACAGATGTTTTAGCTTTTAACTGTATATTCACATTTCTATTGCCTTTCTGGTATTTTTTTTAACTGTATGTTTACTTGTAGAGAGCATGATGTATTGTAACATTGGTAAGAGAAAATGTAAAATAGCGACAATATGTCTTCATACATTTTCAAATAAAACAATGTCTGTTGTCAGTGTTTTAGTAACCTAAAATGCACTTGGTGTTATGAAATGTTGTGTGTGAAATCAAATTTATGTATCTACTGCCATTAAACATTTATATCATAACCTATTCATTTTACAATTTTGAAACCTATTGTATAACTTTTTAAGACTAACATACAAATGAAGAGATTTTTGGGCAAAAGGGATGTGCATCCAGGGTCACTTAGTTTGTATGATTTAGTTTTGGGGTGCTTTAAGATCCTTATAAGTTCCTTTACAGGTTTTCTGACCCCATTCTAAATTGCACCCAGCTGCGTATACATTCCCATTGACTTGCATAGTGTGAAAAGCAAACTATGTACAAAAGCCCCTAAACCAAATAAGCTTCTACTGTATAAAAGGTTGTCTGTACCTTTTGACATCCCATGTAGGTAGATAGCTATGTTCTTGTCACAATACATTTACATTGACTTGATGGACTACAACAAGTCGGTGCATAATAATTATGCTGTACTGGTAGCCTGCACCTAAAGGAGACAACAGAAAAGTGAAGCTGTTTTTGCTTACATTCTTGAATTATTCCCTTGTTTGGTTAGCCCAACTATAGGTAAATCCAGGAGTGAAATTGAGGTTAATGAAAGCTATGGTGACTTGAGGTAAATCACAAGATCCTGCCAATTGGTACTTTTATAATGATAGCTCTGCCCATTAAGTACATAGGGAGCATAGAGGTTTTAATTTGTATGATATTCCTGTAACATGTTAAAAGAAAAGTTAACCGTTGAACAAAAAATATATGCACATTTTGTGGCAGGTAAAAGAATGTGCATTTACTATTTCTTGTTTTAGCAGCCTGGAAAGCATTGCGCCAACAATCAGCAGATCGCTGATGCCATGCTGGTCTTCTACACACTGTCAGTGTAAGCTGTCTGTCCGTACAGTGTGAACAGATACACACTGACATGAAGAATCAGTGAACTACCACAGCGCTCAACAGCACCATGGTAGTTGATTGAGAACTACATTCCTACAGCCGCAAAGGTTGTCCAAAGTTGTAGTCCATTCATTCACAGAACATTGTGAACGAATGGCGCTGCCAAAATGAGGGATTGGGGGGGGTGAGTGTAGGGGCTGGTACAATTGTAACATGTTACAACCTAAATACGGGTGTAATATGTTACAAAAGGTGAACTTACTGTATCTATTATATCTATAAAGAAACCAAGAAAAAAAAAAAAGGCACGCTGCGGTTTATTTAATTAAGCTGGAGAGTGCAGAATCAGGCTCACTTCTGCATAGAAACCAATCGGCTTCCAGGTTTTATTGTCAAAGCTAATTGAACAAGCTGAGGTTAGAAGCTGATTGTTCTATGCAGAAATGAGCCTGATTTTGCACTCTCCAGGTTTAGTAAATAAACCCCACTGACTGAGCTGACCTGCACATTTGTGGCACATAACCACTCCAAATTGTAAATCATAAACATTAGAAATCCATGCATGTAGCTTTAATAAATATGTAATCATAATCAATTATTTAAAAATAGTACCATATTTTAACGTTTTAGGAGTTATTACCAGTTAGAACAGTATTATGCAAGAAAAAAAAGAAAACAACATTTTTATCCTGCTCCTTCAAGTTTTACTGTCATTATGGTTGAAAATTATCTTTGATATGACCCCACTAACCTTTTAGAAAAGCAAATGAACAGTTTGAGAATTAAAATTTGTGAAGAAAATTCTACTAGCATATGGTCTGCTAAAGTACTAGTGACGGGAGAGAGATGAAAACTGCATGTTATCATGTATAGGATATACACTTTACTCTTCTTGTTGGTCAACAAATACAAATGTGTCGAGTGATAACCCAAGTTATTCTATCACAAAAGTGTATTTTTTACTACACATTTTAGCTTTAAATGGTTAACTGCACTTTCAAAGAAAGTCCCCTATAGTACAAGCCCACAATCTTGTTCAGGTATACTACCTAATATGGATGGACTGTTGATCTGATAGCTGTGGCCTACCCCAAGCTGCAGTTTTGTATGCGTCCTTCACAGTGTTCCTCAGTTCTTGCAGGTTGCTTCTGCACAGTTCCCATAGAGATGAATAGGGCTATCCTAAGAGTATCTATAGTCTTCAGAGCTGGAGTTCAATATTATGGTATAAAGCTGCACCAGTGTATTCATTGTGGGAATGAATGAGTATGAGCAATGTTAAAAAAGATACAGCCCTTTGTACGCTGTAGCTCTCTGACCAAGGTATGTCTGCACCCAAGCTACACCCTAGGTAGCACGCCTTTGGTTGGGGTAGGGCGGGGCAAAATACTTGAATGTGCTTAGGTCTTTACTGACAAATACTATATCTTTTTAGTAGTTTTGATCAAGCTTTAGGGTCCTGGTCAAGCAAACTTGCTACAACAAAATTCTCATTAGAGTTGGGATACATGTAACAGTAAAAATATATATATATCTTTTATCTTTACCATGTATTTATATTACTGAAAAATTACGTTCCACGGCTACCTCCACAATAAAATGAGATTTAGAGGAAGGCAACAGTAGCAGCCAAAGGAAAGCTCCAATTTTCTTTGAGGAGCCTTCTCAAAGCAATCTAAATTTCCTATATAATGAAACCTGGTATCAAAGGCACACTGGATTATAATTTTCAATAATTTTCATGGTAAAAAGTCATATTTGCCCTCCTAAAATTAACAAGCGATCTACTAACAGTCAAAACCAATGGACACTATTCTGTACTCTTACCCATGGACCTTTCTACTGCCCTTGATATGGATGACCACCCCCCTTCTCCTCAAAAAACACCATGCCTTTGGTCTCCATGACTTTTCTCTTCGCTGGTTCTCTTCCTACTTATCCAACTGCACCTTTAGAGTTACCCACAATTCTACTGCCTCCTCTCCTTTTCCTTTCTCTGGGTCCCCCAAGGTTCGGTTTTTGGACCTCTCCTATTCAGGACACCTCCTCCCTGGTTCAGCTGATAGCCTCCCATGGCTTCCAATACCATCTCTACGCTGATGACATCCAGATCTATCTCTCTACCAATCAGCTCACTCCTTTAGTCTCCTCACGTATCACTAATTTACTAACAGATTTATCAGCCTGGATGTCACCCCACTTCCTCAAACTCAATCTATTGAAACTGAGCTCATAATTTTTCCTACCCCACGTGCCCCTTTCCCTGATCTCTCTGTCAAGATCGATGACATCCCTTCATGCCAAGGTTCTACGTGTAATTCTGGACTATCCTTTCGGCCCCAAATCCAATCACTGTTCAAATCTTGCCGCCTCAACCTCTGCAACATCTCCAAAATACGTCCCTTTCTAACCAATGATACCACAAAGCTCCTAATTCACTCCCTGGTCATCTCTCACTTCGACTACTGCAACTCCCTTCGCATTGGCTTACCTTTACACAGGCTATCCCCCCTTCAGTCCATTATGAATGCTGCTGCCAGGCACATCCACCTTACCAGCCGCTCAGTGTCTGTTACTACTCTGTGTCAAAATACTAACAACAACTTACAAAGCCATCCACAACTCTGCTTCCAGCTACATGACTAATCTACTCCCAAAATACCAACCTAATCGTTCTCTTCTTCCTCCCAAGACCTACTGCTCTCTAGCTCCCTTGTCACCTCCTCCCATGCTCGCTTCCAGGACTTTTCCTGAGCCTCTCACACCCTATAGAACTTTCTACCCCAATCTGTCCAATTATTTCCTACTCTGTTTGCTTTTAGACAATCCCTGAAAACCCTCCTCTTCAGAGAAGCCTATCCTGCATTCATCTAACAGCTGTACTTTTATTTTCTTCATCAGCTCCTCCCCCACAGTTATTACCTTTTGTATCACTTGACCCTCCCTCATAGACTGTAAGCTCTAACGAGCAGAGCCCTCTGATTCCTCCTGTATTGAATTGTCTTGTAAATGTACTGTCTGATCTCATGTTGTAAAGTGCTGCGCAAACTGCTGGCTCTATATAAATCCTGTGTAATAATAATAATAATTCACCATCTCTGCTTTGCAAGTGTACTAAAATAGGCAGATGTTACATTAGTACATTTTATCCAACAAACATTTGTGAATGTCAACAACGAACATTCATATGTATGATGAAGGTGCTTCGTAAATAGAGTGAATATCTCCCCAGGCAATATATTTTCAAATATGCCTCTGTTCTTTAAAATGCTTGCCCTTGTTTGGGAATGAAGGAATTCACACTTGTGCTGGTGTGTTCTGTAGTGCAACCCCAAATTCCTGCATGCTATAGATCATGTGCTTCTAAGATACCTTATTACCACACTACCATTGTGTCCATTATAGTTCTCCATATAAAAAATATGTTTTGCTTTTAATATGGACTAAAAACAACACACATTAAACATTTAACATGGTTTTTGCCACAATGTTCCAACACATATCTATTCAGTTTATTCAAAATACTAAAACACACGCATTTGGATTTTAGTTTTTTATAACTGGTACTTTTCAGCCCTTTCAAATATGTTTCACTGCCTTCTGGGTACTTTTTCCTCAAGGCAACATTCAATAGTCAATTTTCCTCTATAAATTTCAGCTCATCAGGATAACATTCTTAAAAATATAAAACATTTTGAAAATGGAAATTTGGACATACTTTTAAGTATAGGTCTCATTCACAAAACAGGAGTGCCTTTGTGTATTCTCCCACAGTCCATTGGTATAAATTGGTCCTATTTACATTTACAGCTGCTTTAATATTCGCACATTTGCTTCTACACTTGCTGTATTTATGACTTGTTCAAATGCATTTTCTCATTTATTGTTGTTTTTCACAATATAGATAAATGTCCAAAACACTTCTAAGATATGCATAAGTTATGCATTAAAATGCACAAACATAACCTGAGCAAATATTTAAAAATCCGGCAATAGAAAACATGTATTTTGTTTAAGCATTGCTTTAAATTCTTTAGGCTGGGTTCACACCTATGAGAAACGGATGCGGCTTAAACCGCATCCAATTCGCAGGACACTTGAAAACATTCTTTTCAATGTGTCAGGCTCACATAGGTGTGGTGCATTCTCAGTCCGCATTGCACGTGCAATGCGGTGCTACTTCCCAGCCCTTTGTGTTCAATGGGAGCGCATCTGACCAGCGGATGTGCTCCGCACTGAATGGGGTTCTTTCCCCCTGCTCGCGGCACTTCCCCCTCCCTCCCCAGGCAGCTGTTGCGATATGAGAAGGGATGGAGCCGTCTTTCGACGGCTCCATCCCTTCTCACAGGCAAACAGGCTGGGATTTGCACTGCTATGGTGTGAATCCTGCCTAAATGTAAAAAATATAAAGGTATTCAATGATGTACACATTTATATGGTGATATAGCATGCCATTTGTGGTTAACTCCAGCATTTCAGCCAAATTAAGTGGTAACACCTGACCATCTAGCCCCTGTGAGTGCAATCCTGGTATTCTGCATTCCAGGCATTCGTCCCTGAATGCATAGGGCCCTAAACACGAGTACCCTTCAGTACAGCATTCAGCCCCATCCATCTGCAGTATATTTCAGCCTTCTATAGGCTTTGACAGGCTACAGGTAGTGGGGTTGGACACTGCATCTTTGCTTTCTGGGCATTCTTAAGCACCAGGATTACACTTACAAGGGTTAGATGCCCGCGTGCAAGAGGCTTAAAATTGAAGTCAGGGCTCTGTACAGGCCAATCCAGTTTCCCCATACCAAACTCGCCAAACCATGTCTTTATGGTGTTGTGCACCTATCAGTCTTGTAAAGGGATGCACACATATTTTTGGCCATATAGTTTAATTCCAGTAGTGAAGCAAGGCTTAGAAGCCTTCATAAATGGAAAACTGTATTTATGGATGACCAGTTTTCCATATTGTAAGAGATTTATGAAAACAGATTTTGTACATCTGCATAGGAAAAGGTTTCATTTAATACCAGTATCAAAACGTGGTTGCAATTGTAAATTTTATATAAAAAAAAACGTTTTAAAGAGTTCAGTCTTCTTTTTTAGTTGTGTAATAGTGGAAATATTTACACTAATGTTGAGTCTTTTCCCACTACTCCTGGTTTCCTTAATATCATAGTTCTCATTTCCTGAGTTCCCCCATTCCAGGGCTTGGGGTTAGGCTGCATGAGGCCAGATTCAACAGAAAGCGTCCGTTGCATTCTGGAAATATTGTAGCGCTCATCTCTGCTGCTGTTGCACATACTTTCACTTTGTTTCACCATATTGGGTGCATTGTTAAATATCGGTGAAATAGGCTGTATTTTCTGCTGTTGTTGATGAAGAAATGGAGGGTAGGAAAACTCTCTGTGGATCTCAGGGCGTGGGCGGGCTGGTGACATATCTTTATCATTGTTCAGGTCAGACGATGGAGTGGAATCATTAAGGTCTGCCTCGTGTGCGGAGTCATTTTCATAGAGTGTACTGGGGACCTGTTCATTGCTGTGGCAGGAAGCTTGCATGGCTTTGTTGAACATATGAGCTACTGTGACTATCATGAAAATGGAGCCCATACAAAGGATGCAGGAGCTGGCTATTCCCGTTTCAATTTCAAACAATATTAGCATATAAAGCGAGAGAGCTGGAAACAGAACAATATGTGGAAACAGAAGTTAGTAAAAACAGGTAAATTGCACATGATTTTCTTTGAACTAATGAACTAGATTTAGGTCATAAAAGTGAATCTATGATGCAATAAATGTTTGTATATAGCTAGGAAGGGTTTATTGCTGTCTTTGTTCCTGTTGAGGAGAGTGATCCTCTCTGATGATCCTGTTGCGGCTCCTCTATGATGATCCTGTTGCGGCTGCAGCTGCTAAACCCATACAGTGTAATGACAGAATGTCAGCAGCCACAGCTATCCACACAAAGCTGTAAATCCCACCCGCAGGAATCAATAGATTCTTGCTGCTGGAATTCGCAGTGTGGCTAAACATCCATGCAAACATGGCCTTATACAATGCACTTAGCTTTTTTTCATAGCAAACTTGCCATGGTTTTGCACAAACAACCTACCTCAACGCAGCATTGTGCTGTGAAAAGCCTGACATTAAGTCTGCTTTGATCTGTGCAGGTCAACATAGCTCAACTGATGTGGTGGTAACAAACACAAAAGGTGAGTATTTCAATAAAACAGGCTTTTTTAACTTTTAATGTTTTTTTTAGGACTTGGGTTCTACTTTAATATATTTTTGGTGCACATAATAAATCATAGGTAGCACCCTCCTAGATAGGATTAGGTGAATTTAGTTATGGCTCACTGTACCCAGTGGAGCTGCTGTTCATTGTTAGGCAAATTTGGTTTTGGCTAACTGTAACCGGTGTGACTGTGTTGATTTGTTTCATCTGTTCTGAGTTCCAGTAGTTGCAAAATTAACTGCTTCCTCCTAAATAGTCCAGAAAGCTCTGGAAATTAATGGGCAAGAAGAGTCTAATAAGCAGCTAAATTATAGCACAGCCCTGGCCAATCACTGGGGAGGGTTCCCCAGATGGTAGCTGGGAGCCCATATAAATACTCTGGGACAAAGAGCAGTAGGGTCTTTTTCTTACAAGGAGATCTCAGCCTAATAGGGGCTGCTTGCCCCCTTATGTCATCCTGCCATGTGCCTACAGAGTGCCAAGGCCTCAGGCGAGCTACCTGGAGGCCTACATTTCTGGAAGCTGCAGAAAGCTGACTGAGGGACTGTCCTCTGAGGATCTAGTCTGGTATTACAGGGAGAAAGTGTCACAAGGGTTGTGGAAGGAGGCAACCCATTTTCCAATGATATTTGTGAGTACAGACTGTAGAGAGAGATCCTACAGAATGTGGGCTGAGGCCACCCTTTGTGCGATAGAGTCAGCTGTATGTGTAAAGGGGACATAGTGTCCAGTGTCCCAAACAGCTTAGTCTATTTAATTCCCAGTGAAAGGACTTTACTTGGACTGTCCACCAGATGAAGATTACTGTCCTAAAGTTTGCTACAGGCTCATAGTTCTATAGAACATAAGTGTCCTTCTACTTGTACTTAGTTTTGTAGTATCCCACTCATATCCTTAACCCTTTCTGCCTAATCGCTGTGGATGTCAACATTTTGTCTGCACTTTATACTTCTTTGAGGAATTACTAATACATTTCACAACTTCTTTCAAGTTCCGGTGTGCGGTCAAAATCTTTGTTTCCTACTCCTATCCAAATTACCCAAAACACTAAAAAGAATACCCCTGGACTGTTCCCTGACCAAAGAGTTACTGTGACCGTGTGCCTGGCTGAGGGCAGCTGTTGAGAAAAGGAACCCTGGGCATCTTTCTGGGGTAAGGCTACACATATATACAAAAACAGCTCAGTAAATAGTTCCAGGAGTATATAGCCAAAAAAACAATCACACAACCCTTGATTAACTAATGGGAAAAAATAACCACACGTGAATTCCTTAGACCTGGTTGCTTTCTCTATATCTAAACATAAAATCATAAAAACATATGAAAACATAGAAATCATAAAAACATATGAAAATATAAAATTATAAAGCAAACATAAAATCAATTTATTCCAGTTTATCACCACATGTATAGTGGTGATTAATGATTATATTCCACATTTGCTTAATTACCTGTTAAATATAATGATATTCCAAGGCAAAAAATGCAGAGTGCAGACTGGCGAATACTGCGGTTATCCAGCAGGAACCATTCACACCTACACAGACACGAGAAAAAATTTATAGTTGTCAGCACCTCAAGTCAAGATGTTAGATCTACAGCTTTCATCAGAGCACTTTTTTTGCAGTACCCTGAAAAATCTAGCACTTCTGTGTATGGGGTAGTAGGCTTTAACAGTTGGGATTTAAAATCTGTATTTAACACTCTCAGACTAGGGAAGCTCAGCTCAGGAAAACTCACCAAAGCTCTTTAAATTCTTTTTTTTTTTTATATATGCCTTCTCTACCCATGCGTACAGTCAGGTCCATAAATATTGGGACATCAACACAATACTAATCTTTTTGGCTCTATACACCACCACAATGGATTTGAAATGAAACAAACAAGATGTGCTTTAACTGCAGACTTTCAGCTTTAATTTGAGGGTATTTACATCCAAATCAGGTGAACGAAGTAGGAATTACAACAGTTTATATATGTGCCTCCCACTTTTTAAGGGACCAAAAGTAATGTGACAATTGGCTGCTCAGCTGTTCCATGGCCAGGTGTGTGTTATTCCCTCATTATCCCATTTACAAGGAGCAGATAAAGGTCCAGAGTTCATTTCAAGTGTGCTATTTGCATTTGGAATCTGTTGCTGTCAACTGAGATCCAAAGAGCTGTCACTAGCAGTGAAGAAAACCATCATTAGGCTGAAAAAACAAAACAAACCCATCAGAGAGATAGCAAATATATTAGGTGTAGCCAAATCAACTGTTTGGAACATCCTTAAAAAGAAAGAACGCACCGGTGAACTCAACAACATCAAAAGACCTGGAAGACCACGGAAAACAACTGTGGTGGATGACCGAATAATTCTTTCCCTGGTGAAGAAAACACCCTTCACAACAATTGGCCAGATCAAGAACACTCTCTAGGAGGTAGGTGTATGTGTGTCAAAGTCAACAATCAAGAGAAGACTTCACCATAGTGAATACAGAGGGTTCACCACAAGCTGTAAACCATTGGTGAGCCTCAAAAACAGGAAGGCCGGATTAGAGTTTGCCAAACAACATCTAAAAAAGCCTTCACAGTTCTGGAACAACACCCTATGGACAGATGAGACCAATATCAACTTGTACCAGAGTGATGGGAAGAGAAGAGTATGGAGAAGGAAAGGAACTGCTCATGATCCAAAGCATACCACCTCATCAGTGAAGCATGGTGGTGGTAGTGTCATGGCGTGGGCATGTATGGCTGCCAATGGATCTGGTTCTCTTGCATTTATTGATGATGTGACTGCTGACAAAAGCAGCAGGATGAATTCTGAAGTGTTTTGGGTAATATTATCTGCTCATATTCAGCCAAATGCTTCAAAACTCATTAGACGGCGCTTCACAGTGCAGATGGACAATGACCCAAAGCATACTGCGAAAGCAACCAAAGAGTTTTTTAAGAGAAAGAAGTGGAATGTTATGCAATGGCCAAGTCAATCACCTGACCTGAATCCGATTGAGCATGCATTTCACTTGCTGAAGACAAAACTGAAGGGAAAATGCCCCAAGAACAAGCAGGAACTGAAGACAGTTGCAGTAGAGGCCTGGCAGAGCATCACCAGGGATGAAACCTAGAGTCTGGTGATGTCTATGCGTTCCTAAATTTCAGGCTGCAATTGACTTCAAAGGATTTGCAACCAAGTATTAAAAAAGTGAAAGTTTGATTTATGATTGTTAATCTGTCCCATTACTTTTGGTCCCTTAAAAATTGGGAGGCACATATACAAACTGTTGTAATTCCTACACCGTTCACCTGATTTGGATGTAAATACCCTCAAATGAAAGCTAAAAGTCTGCAGTTAAGGCACATCTTGTTCGTTTAATTTCATATCCATTGTGGTGGTGTATAGAGCCAAAAAGATTAGAATTGTTTCGATGTCCCAATATTTATGGACCTGACTGTATGTGAACGTGTCCATAGGCCTCAAATCACAGCACCTGTGCACTTCTGGTCTACATTCCACCCATCACTCTGACATGGGGGAAGGTGGGCTTCCACATATATTTTTGAATATATAAAACAGAGACCCATAATGTTAACCACCTCCCACCCGGCCACTGTACATATACGGCCGGGTGGGAGCTTCCCCATTCTGACAGGACGTGTATACACGTCCTGCAGAATGGGAGCTCGCAGCGTGGCCACGCGGCGCGCTGCGGCTGGATCCTGTGATCATTATGATCACAGGATCCAGCTGAGCAGAGATCGGGATACGGACGCAGTGACTGGCCCTCCCGATCATGTGACGGCTGTGTCCAATCACAGCCGTCACATTGTAAACAGAGACGAGCGTCTCTGTGACAGTTCGACCCCCGCCGAGCTCAGTGAGAGCTCAGTGCAGGGGGGGGGGGAATCTGCAGCAATATGACAGCTCTCTGCATGATGATGATGATTTCATGCAGAGAGCTGTCACAGATCGCCCCCCCACACAGTGCACCAAGCACACTGATACCCCTGTCCCCATACACATAAGTGTCCCCATAAAACAGTCCCCAAAACATCTGTATGTCCCCCATCACATCTGTCACCATACACAAAACATCTGTCACAGTCCCCAAAACATCTGTATGTCCCCAAAACATCTGTCACAGTCCCCAAAACAGCTGTATGTCACATCTGTCACAGTCCCCGTCACATCTGTCTGTCCGCCAACACCAAATAAACTCTGATTTGGGTTATTTTTACCAAAGAAATGTAGCAGTATAATTTTTGGTCAAAATTTATGAAGAGAAATTACTTATTTGCAAAATTTTATAACAGAAACGAAGAAAAATGCATTGTTTTTGAAAATTTTCAGTCTTTTTTTAATTTATAGCGCAAAAAATAAAAAACCCAGGGGTGATTAAATACCACCAAAAGAAAGCTCTATTTGTGTGAAAAAAATGATAAAAATTTCATATGGGTACAGTGTCGCATGACCGCGCAATTGTCATTCAAACTGCAACAGCGCTGAAAGCTGAAAATTGGTCCGGGATGGAAGGGGGTTTAAGTGCCCAGTATTGAAGTGGTTAAAATGACATAGACTTGTTCAGAAAAACACTGCAAAGAACAAAACACTATCTACAAGTGCTGTACCCAAAGCAACCAGTCTGTATCCACCTTGTACTGGTCTGAATTGGTATTGCTTGCTATGGGTCATTACACCTATTATTTAACATGTTGCAATTTGCACTGCTTCTTCAAAAAGCTTTACATTTTTTTTATTTAGGTCCCCTTTACTGATTACAGGACTTTTTGTTTGTTAAATGCAGTTCCTGCACATTACTTCTACCAAGTTTACCTCCTATGCATTTTATAAATTGATGAGCTGCTTGCAATTTTTTTTTGTCTTATCAGTTATACTTACTTATTTTATAGTTATGTATTTAGAAATAATGCATGTACTAAAATATATATGCCATCACATATCTTTTTCACTTTCACCGGAGAACAATCTACTATTTACTGACAATTATTAATACATGTAATAATGTCATCCATACAAATATTTCATTTTATTTCTATGTCTGTTATAGTGGAGAAACAGAGACATCACAATTGCTTTGTAAACCTGGCAAATTTGTAGGCATGGCACAGTTTAAAACTGTGTATGGATACGCTACAGTATATACTCTATTTTGTACAGTTATAAATGTCTCGTGACTTCACCTATGTTTCTTAATTTTTGTCAAATGTATTAATATTGTAATCCTATTTTTACATAAAGTATGCAAATAAGAAGCAGTATACATGTATAACATTGAAAAATGTATTTAGAATTATGTTGACTTTTTTATTGTAACAGTAGTTCTCTGAGTGTAACCCTATGTAGCATATTTGCTTGCTAGGACACTTTTACTGATTGCACCTCCCTTCACCCTCTAGCACTTGCTACTCAGATTGGGACAATACCCTGTCAATAACCGTTAGGAGTTAATAGTCACATGGTCTCCAGCAAGCTGGATGAAGTTCCATGCTGGGTCATTGTTTCCAATAGCTGGTTGGAACAAAGGGTGAGCATCTGAAATCTGGGGCAGAGACTAGGGGAGGCAAAGATCAGGCTCTTTATTTTCATGGAAAAAAAAAAAAAAGATCAGGCTCTTTAAATGTAAGGTTGGAACGTGAGCTCCATGTAATGAGAAGGTTAGTTGAAATGACTGTGCACTGTGCTGGGAAATTGTGTTTCTGATTTTAATGACTAATTAGAATGGGACTGAACCCGTTACAGCAAAGATCAGCAGCACTTGGCAATGTTAAAGAATTTCAATATAAAGAACTAGTTATGGCTTTGTGAACTTTTTCTAGATTTTTTGCTCTGTTTCTAGCATTTGTCTATAGAAAGCCACATTGCATTGCTTGCAGTTTTTGGCCAATGCAAATAAATACAAATCTGTATTACCCATAATTAGGAGTTTGGCTGAAATCAGTACATGTAAATCATTAGGAGCTCATGCACATGGAAATTTGAAGGCATTTCATATGCATAGCATAAATTTCCAGGTGCTTTCTTGTGCCTGGGGAGCCATGCTTCCAAACTATTTCCTGAGCACTGATGTTTAACATTTGAAAAACACAGGGAACTCGTATGCGTGGGCAAATGCCAATACAAGGAACTATTGGCATTTACAAGTGTACAATTGCATACAACAATTCACTTGTATAAAAGGCTGTAAATGACACCTGCAGCTCCCTGGGCCAGGAAATTGCACAAACATGGACTCTTCACAGCAATGTCTCCATGGCTGAGTCAGGTTAACAAGTGGTTGCACAGTCTAGCAACAACAAAGAGTTTAGCTGAGAATCATAACAAAAAAGTACAGAACACAGCTACTTGTGTTTATCCTCATAAACAGCATCCCTCTCAGAAAAGTCCAGAGTATCTCTGGTAACAGGTGAACAGATGGAGGGATCAGAGACCCAAGAACAAAGGGACACCCCACTAGAGCTGGAGTACTCTGGTAGCAATCTGGGAGGGGGTCTCCAGAGTAGCTGAGTCTTCTGGAGAACCTTTGTGCTATTAGGCTCCTGCTGGGCTGCTTGGACACGGGTTATGACTATGAAGGACCTCACACCTGGCTACAGATCACTTGCCCAACTAGCTCTGCATCATCAGGTGTAACCACTCAGAGCTGCTTAGGGAGGGGATCTAGGGAACGTATGTTTCCTGGGCATGTCCAGGACCATAGGGAGTTGTAGGAAGTGTGGTTAAAGTGGTATTAAAGTTTTTGCTTTTTAAAATTAAAAAAAAAAGCACATTGTACTTACCTGTTCTGTGAAATGGTTTTGCACAGAGCAGCCCAGATCCTCCTCTTCTCGGGTCCCTAGCCGGGGCTCCTGGCTCCTCCCTCTTTAACCAGTGCCCCTAATAGCAAACCACTTACTATGGGGGCACTGGTGCATGCTCGCTCCCAAGTCCTGCTCTATGGGTCCATAAGACACGGCTCCGCCCCCACTCTTTTCTCATTGGCTCACTGGCTGTGATTAACAGCAGTGGGAGCCAATGGAATGGATAAGATATCCATGCCAAGCAGATGGTAAATACTAATCTCTGCTCCTGCTTAATGTCACTGTGATTGCATGAAATTGACAACTGAAACCTTTTAAGGAATCAAAACTCCCAGGAGTGTCATTCTACTGTGTCCCCCGCTGTGCACAGCGGTTCTTCCCGCTATCCCTAAGTCACTATAGAATATAGTAGTGACATAAGTGTCAACAGGAGGAATCACTGATTACAGAGGGAAATTAGGCATCTAACATTTCCATGAGTGATGGATTCTGAAGAGACTTTGGGGGAAACGTTTCTCTTGACCTCAGTAGAAGGAACTTGCCCCACCCCCTTTATTGCCATAACAGACAGATATGTTGCCTCCCTTAAGAGTACATTCTGAATGTAATCATGTGGACTTGTAACATCATTACTGTCCCTTACTTAGGGAATCACTGTTCCCTAAGTAGATTCTTTATAGAACTGTATGGAAAACACACTTCAGAGAGAGGGACCTGATGGGTCAGCTCCGAACACAGCCTTGGCTACCATTACCATATTGGGGATAAGAGGAAAAAACTCCATTATAGGACCACTGAAAGCAGTAATCACTGAAAAGAAGAACATATTACTGAGGTATAGTCTGCTTTAGATTGTGTTAATAATTTTGTTATATTGACTTGATTATATTGGTTTCAAATATTTATATGTTGCAATGTTTTCAAGTGAAGATAAAAATGATTAAGATTGTTATTAAACACGTATGTTTACAGAACTCTGATTGTGCTTTGAGAAAAATAGAGGTAAAATACAAATGGCACATGAAACTTTGCCAGGACTATGTGCGTTCAAGTATTTGCATGTTCTTAACAAACAGTAAATGAGTTTAAAAACAAGCTCTCACTGGCCTCTGTAGCTGCAGGCATTGTGGAGCAATTCATCCTCATACTTACAGTATAATTAAAGGCAAAACCTTTTTATTTAGTTTTGAATAGAGTGGAGAGGGATTAGAATCCCTGCCAAGTTTTTGATTGCTGTCTGTGCACTGGTTAGGGAGATCCTCCCTCTCTTTTTGTCATTCTGTTTAAGGTATTAGAGCAGAAATCTTCCAATGGGGACACTAGTTCTGGTGACAACCAGCTATTTCCTCACTTTGGAGGGATTTCCTCTCACTTCCTGTTTTGGCTATGGGATAAGAAAGGGAAAATCTCCTTAATGGGACACAGATGGCAAAGAAAAACTAACAGGGGCTATACCCCCCGCCCCCCCATCTCCGTTTTGTCTTTAGTTCTACTTTAATGGCAGAAGCCCTAAAGTCATTTAAGTCCTTCTCTCCATAGCTCAGCTCACCTTGCTCTGCATTTATATCACATACTAGAGGACTGGAAATCTGTCAAGTCACTGCAGGGAGGGGAGCAGATTAAGCTGGGCTGGCTTAGACAACAATTTCTGTTCTTTTGCTGGGAATTTGAAGATTAATTGTTCCACAGTATCTGCGGCTACAGAGATCAGTGAGGGCTTGTTTTTAAACTCATTTTCTGTTTGTTAAGAACATGTAAATACTTGAGGGCTTGTTTCAAAGCTAATGCTGGCTACTATTTGATACACATATAATATTTGAATATCCTTATTCTGCTTACAGTTCTGCTATTACTGTACTGTATGCTGTATACCATTTTACTGTAATAGAATTGTATATGCACTTGGCATTTTAGAATATAAGATTCAGCAGTAGACACTCACCTGCTGGAATCTGGATCCTCACGGCAGACCTCAGCGGTGAAGTAGGAGTGGAGAAGACACAGCAGGAGACAGCTGGCATTGAGGGCAAGACACAAAGCAGCCAGAACCGCTGATGCTGGTAATAAGATCCTAGCAGCCACTGGGCCTAGCCCAGCACTGAGATCTCCCTGCTTTGATGCAGATTGAACCTGGAATATTAAGATAACTGACAACGAAGTCATGATGGCAGCCAGAATGCCAAAGAGAGCCAGGGCCACTATAGAATGGTGACTGTAGTGGGAAGGCATATTCAGTTGGTACGTATAGGTACTCTCTCTTACTTTAAACTGCCCAGTAAAGGTTGAAATGTCACTATTCTTGAAATCACTGATTCTGCAAGAATCTATAACCTATTCTCTAATTTCCTCCAGTATTTCCACTCCCTTGACATTAGAACACTTTGCTTTACCAATTAAATCAATCTTAGTCTGATTACATCAGCTTGTCTAAGCTGCCAAAACTGATATTATAAAATATATGCTACAGTAAATCAACCTAAATATCTAACTCAAACAAATTTTTCTAAAATATGCTACATCTTTTCATTTTGCAGCATCTTAGCTATGAACAGTAACTGACAAATTCATTGATAAAACTATCTACACAATAAAGCAACTACTAATGAAAAACCACAAAACATAAGCATTTTATCTCAACTGAAAACGAAATCTAAATGTACACACAAAACATCCACAGTTCTTAAAATATTTCAAAAATAATTTGAAACTCACCAACAAGCCTAAGAAGATTCTATAAACTTTCCATAACACAGAAGGCTCATCCACTCTACCAGCTCACACACGCTATCTAAAATCCTCCTAATCTATTTTTTTGTCTTACCCCTTAAATAAGCTGACTCTTTAACTTCTTCGTAGCCTCCAAAAATGTTGTGATTATTGGCTGAGCTATGGGAAAAATGAATATAAAAAAAAGGGTAGAATAAGAGAGAGACCTCTGAAAATGATTGCCTCGTTCCTCTGACTCTTAGAAACTGTGGGGTTTCCAAGAGGATAAAAGAAGGAATCTTTGAACTGTTTGGTACAGGACAAGGGAGGAGGAGTATGGGCGGGAATTTCAACCGTCTTTTTAACCTCTCTCCCTGGCAGCAGTCAATATGGCCAGTTTGGGGTTAAAGGGAATTTTGATTTGAATGTGAAGGATTCAAATTTTTTTTAGGTGTACTGTGAACATGCGTGCAAGTGCATTAAATATTTGCCTTTACTTACGGTTTTACCCTGTCCTCAAATTTCTTATTTGTTCCAGTAAAACCTTCTAAGTTTTAATTGTAGATGTCACGTTTAGTACAGTAATTGAATATTTCATGACGTTTTTGCTCATCTGGAAACTTGGCCGACTCATCACTGAGAGTTCTCTTTCTATATTCTGGCCTCTTACACTTGTCACACTCTGTTATGAGCAGATGTTCATCCGAACAAAGGGAGCTTAATTACAAAACAAAAAAGTGAGAGCCATTATTGTGGAGAATGTGCAAGCAGACTGGGAGCAACATCTCAGTTTAGCCATATGTGATGCCTGGGCTCCTTTTGTAATTTGAATCTTTCTTCACATAAAAGCCATGAGAACACATTGGAGATACAGAAAACTGGCAATGGAATCGCACTGATAAAGGAGGAATAGAAAAGCTGGCTCTGAACATAGACCAGAGGGGGCGCTATATATTTTTGCTGGAGCTTGCCTGCACAGCCTGTGATTCTTGTCATGCAGATAGTTTCTCTACTGTGTAAATATATTGTGCGCATGGAGTAATAAGCTCAACATCACATTCCGCCCTTTCACATGGGCGTTCCGTTCAGGTCCGCCTGTCCGTTTTTCAGACGGACCTGAACGGACGCTCCATGCAGCCCTATGGAGCGGCGGATGTCAGCAGAGACATGTCCGCTGACACCCGTTCTCCGATCCCATCCTGTCCATAAAATACAGACAGATGGAAACCTATTTTCCATCCGTCTGTAGAATCGGAGCGGATCTCCATAGAGCAGAGCGGGGCTCTGACAGCTCCATCTCTGCTCAGTGAGTGGAGACAGAACTGTCATCCGTCGGCTCAGCAGGGATCAACAGAGTGAAAACGGATAAGCCCGTGTGAATGGGCCCTTAGGCTTCATGCACACTGCTGCTAGTAAACAGACGTTTCGGAGCAGGTGGGCATTTTTTTTCAGCTGCCCTGAACTCTTCTCTATGCTATCTTATCAGTACATGTACACAAGGTATTTTATAGTTTCTAGGCAGTTGAGTTTAGAAGCATTTTTCGGAAAGCAAAAAAATGCATTCAGGGAAGATGTTCAGAGGCATTTGAAACACCAATATGCCTGTAACAGCTTGTAAACACATGTAAATGCGGTAACTCATGTTTACAGGCGTTTTTCATAAAAAAAAAAAAAAAAACCCTTCTAGACACAATTGCAGCATGCAAACTCGGCAAAAAGGACGTTTTTAAACGTTGGTTACTATCTGTCAAGTTAAATCATTCAGGGAAGGTTTTAAAATGTCTCGTGTACATGAAGACTTAAGCCTCGTACACACGGTTCGACGGTCGTACGACCGAACGGACCAAATCGTATGTTGGCTGTTGTATCTAGCATACTGACATGCACTACACGATCGTACGACCAAGCTGAACATAGTGTCATGTTATGAACATATAAAGAGAAAGTTCAGGTGCATGTAATTAGTGTCTGCTGTTCCTGACTTCTGAGCATGCGTGTTTTGCACAATACAACTTGTTGGACCAACTTCTCTGTACACACGATACAACGGTCGTAAGACCGCTTGTTGGTACTACCAAGTTTTCTAGTCTGCTCATGCAAATTCTGTTGTACGACCGTCGTACGTTGGCTGTTATAATCGCGCGTACTAATGATTGATTTCGCATACAACGGTCATTCGTACGACCTGTTGTATACGACCGTCGAACTGTGTGTATGAGGCATTAGGGCCCGGTTTTCTGCTGCCTGTTCCATCTGCAGTAGGTCGGCAGTAGGGGGCGGTGTGATGAGCATTTCAGTGCATCACACATGTCCCTTTTGTTTGTGTGTGAAATTTATTTGAAGTGCACAAAGTGACACTTCGGTTATGTCACTGTACAGCAGAGCAGGGTGTTGTGCTGCTGCACAGTGACATGAAATTCCTTCCTGTGCACTGCAAGAAAATGCAGCATGACTGCATTTTATTGCAGCTTACTGCACCACACCTCTGGCCTGTGTTGCAATGTGAACAGGACTAAACAATTGTTTTCTGTGTGTCCTAGCAGTTACCTGCATTTATCCAGTGCAGTAAAACACAGGTCACCGCACTGAGAATGTGTGAACAGAGCATTAAAGTGGTTGTAAAGGCAGAAGGTTTTTTATTTTAATGCATTCTATGCATTAAGATAAAAAGCCTTCTGTGTGCAGCAGCCCCCTAACACTTACCTGAGGTCCCTCTCTGTCTAGCAATGTCCACAAGTCTCTCAGCCATCCGAGATTCTCCCTCCTGATTGGCTGAGCGCTATTGGCAGTGCTGCTGTCAAAGTCAGTTAGCCAATCAGGGGAGAGAGGGGCGGGGCTGGGTTGGGGCTCCGTGTCTGAATGGACACATTGAGCTGTGACTCGGCTTGGGTGCCCCCATAGCATTCTGCTTGCTGTGGGGGCACTCAATAGGAGGGAGAGGCCAGGAGAGTAGAAGAGGGACCCCAGAAGAGGAGAATCTGGGCTGCTCTGTGCAAAACCACTACACAGAGGTTAGTAAGTATAACATGTTTATTATTTTTATAGGAAAACTAAACTTTACAATCACTTTAAAGTAAAAACAAAACATTTTTTTCAGTTTTGGACAGTGTGGAGAGGGATTAGAACACCTGTCAGGTTTTTATTGCTGTCTTTGTCTCTGTTAGGGAGATTCACCCTCTCTATTTGTCACATTTACCATTACCAAAGTGAAAGGGAAATCACAAAATTTGTGTTGTCACCAAAACAGTAATTAGGGGAAATCTTGAAGTGGAGACACTAGTTCTAGTGAACCTGGTGACAACTAGGGATTCCCTCACTTTGGAGGGATTTCCTCTCACTTCTTGTTTCAGCTATAAGACAGGAAGTGAAGCAAAATTTCTCCAATTGGACACAGATAGTAAAAAAAAAGCACAGATGGCTTTAACTTTCCCTTACTTCATACAAAATGTAAAAAAAAAATGGCTTTAGTTCTGCTTTAATGGCTTCTTATTAGTGGGCTAAAAAGTTCAACACTGAGCACCAAGACATATTTGTAGAGCTTGCGATTTTTTTATTTTAGCTCTGTGGGGTTGGATTTGATTTTATGTTTCTTCAAAAGTCAGTTAAAATTCTTTGCCTACCACTGAATAGTATAACTCAGGGGTCTCCAAACTATGGCCCTCCAGTTGTTTAGGAACTACAATTTTCATCATGCCTAGTCATGTTGGTGAATGTCAGAATTTTACAATGCCTCATGGGACGTGTAGTTCCACAACAGCTGGACGGCTGTAGTACTATAGCTCCTGCTATTATTTCTGACCCTTTCCAGACATGAGCACTGCAGGTCTTATTGACACCACTGCTGGTGTCGGGTCTCGTTGCCCCTTTCCACTTTTCCATTCACAAACTGTACAACCACTGGATGTGTAAAAGATAATTTGCAGTAAGCTGCTTTAGCAGTTTTAACTTCAATTGGTGAATGAGGTGACAGGAGCTCTCCATAGTGCTGAGTTTTTTCTTTCCAGTCACGTGAAATAGAACCCATACTTCAAATATTCTTGTTGAAATGATTGCTTTTTAGGTAGTCTCTAGCACAAAACTGTGTATTTTTTAAAATTTTGGTTAGAGTGTGGGTGGATTAGAACCTCTGTTATGCTTTTATTGCTGTATGGGTCCCTGCTGGGGAAAATCATTCTTTTTTATTCTGAGCATTGTCACTAGGACAAAAAGTGATGGGAATTTATTATTTTACAGCTGTACTGTGTGTGTCCGTGGGTCAGGAAATGAGGGGAGAGCTTCCCAGCGGGATACAGACAGACAGAAAAAAAAATCTTGATGAAGAATAAAGCATTCAAGGAGTGCTGGGACTTTGATGTGAGTTCATATAAAGTAGTAAGAGGACAAAAACATTCAGAGAGCATCCTGGTTTTGGTTAGGCTGCTCACAATAGACAAAGCTATCCTCCAGTGGGTACTCCACCTGGTTACCAGAATAAAGCATGCACTAATAGAAGGAGTGCCAGACCAAAGAATAAAAGTCTAAATTAATTTATTAGTTTATACTAAAATCAGCCAATGCGTTCCCGTTGCATGTGTCCATTTATATCCACAGACATCTGATTTGAAAAAAACAGACAGATCCGTTCCCCTTCCATCTGGCGGATCAGATCGGATGGCAGTTGAGTGTAATCAGACAGGTGGTCTGTTTACATCTGACCGCCCATAGAGGAGAGCAGGCTGTGTCTGTGTCCGATCTGTATAAGCGGAGCGGACATGGACCAGCCATCCGCCTGCTCAGGGGGGATCAGTGGACTGATTCTCAGCTGAGCGGGCGGACTCCTGGGGGAGTCCCTCTGTGTGGAAGGGGCCTATTGGGCTTTAACCATACTCAGCTCCATTCTAAAGAAAAAAATTGGACTGTAACCTCAAACCTAGTTTTCCAGGTCCCACTAGCTCACTTGCAAGTCTTTTTTTCAATGCTGCTGGGACTCTGCAAATATAGATGGTTAGGTTTTATCCACATGGAGCATGTATTGCTGAATGGAAACAATCTACTGACTCTAAACTTTGGGTGCAAGTAGAATCTGCTGTAGCAGATAAAGATTTGTCCATGGTAATGTGGCTCCCACGCTGTTTTAGAGGGCTGGCATCTTCAACATCCCCTTTGACCATATCTACTTTGTCCATATGAGACTTATTACATTCTCGTTATTCTTGGCAATATAATTCCCCATGAATGCCTCTTCTTGGACATATTTATTTTTTGCCAGGTTCGATGGATAGAGGGTTTAGACGTTGGTTCCGAGAATATCAGTCTCAGCTACAACAAATCCTTGAGAATAAGCTAAAATCCTTACAGTCTATTTGTGGAAATATGGAACCCAATTCCATGGATTTATGGCGATATACACAACCAACCCATCACTGTCTGAATTGAACCATGTGGAAGCGATTATTCGGTCTGAGATCCATCTCCCGCACTGCATATCTTTATTTTATAGAGCTGTACTATCCCTGAATGGCACCCTCTACCCTAGTTACATAGCTAGTTGGGGAAAAGATTTACAATTAAATATCTCTGATGAACAAAAAGATAAGATTATGCAGTTAGCTCATGTGTCCTCTATTTCATCTAAAATGGAAGAAGTAAATTCTCTGTATCCATGGTAGCCCAATGGCCATAAAAGGTGGATGACTTATGTTTCTTAGAAGAGTTAACATGCATAGCTAGAGATGCTATTGAGCAATATTTAAAAATATGGGCACGTTGGCATGAGTTCAAAACTACGGCCTCATATAGTAATATTGTCTTAGATATATTATAAATACTTATGTATTGGAGTACATTAGATGAATAGGGAAAGGAATATTATTTTGTTGTATAATGTAAAAGCTGTTTTATATGTGATAGCCAGATAAGCACCCGATCCACCCGCCCCCCCCCCCCCCCCACCCATTTTCTTTTTTTTCTCTTTTTCCTTTTTTTTTTTCTTTTATAATAATATAAAAATAATGTGTATTTCTGGGGACTTAATTGATATGAAACTATATATGGTTTAATTTGCAGCATTGTTTGTTTATACTCCTCTCTGAAATACTCAATAAAAACACATTAAACACAGATGGAGCTTGTATTTTTTTTCGGAAAAGTGTGTTAGTCCAAGAAAAATATACTTGTACTCATTGAGAATATCAAAGATAGTGATATCAGATGAGTCTAAAAATTCAAAATAAAAGTAGCGCTGTGATAAAAGTATACAAACAATTAAAATAATGAAAGTCCACCACATGAATCAAAAAGTGATAACTGGTCCAAATTCATGGGTCTGACCCTCTGGTCCTGTATGCTATACAAAGGGACAACGGCTTGGACCCAGAGAGAAAAATTAGTGCTCATTGCCATTGCCGGAGTGTAGATTGCCAGTTCAGAGTTCCCGCTGTTAAGGGAGATTGCTGGGACTTGCAGTCCTTCTGAAGATACCATTCATGGACTCTGCCAAGTATCGACTTATTCCTATGCAGGTATGCTGGGGCAGCCACAAGCCCAAAGTTAGGGTCTAGGGATGTTAGGAAAAAACTGCACTTTATGTTGAACTGTTGTGTTAACTTATTCTTCACTGAAGCTTTGAAACTTTGCCTTTGCCTGTTCTGAAGTTACTCAAGGGGTGAAATGCAAGTAATCAGCACCTAGTCTACAGCCCAGGTCACTAAGCACATTGAGTTATAATGATAATGGTACAAAAATTAATACAGTGTGAAGTACAAGCAAGTGGTTACCAATGGTAACAAAGGTTTCTCTAGCAGCCTGTTGTAAGGGTGTACATGTGACAGGTGGGAAAACTTCTAGCAGAAGGAGTTGTTGTTGGCACTCTCTCCGTGAGTGGTCCGTCCCGAGTTCAATGAAGTGCACACATGGAGTAAGTGCTAAGTGCATTGCGGGACTCCATTGTATTACTAGTAGAGTTGAGCGAACCCAAACTGTAAAGTTCGGGTCCGTACCGAACTTTGGGGTGTCCGTGACCCAGACCCGAACCCGGACAGTTGAAAAAACATTTGGGTTCGGGTATTTGATCCCGCCTGTTGAATAGCTGCAGGGCAGCCAATCAACAAGCGTTTCACTGGTTTGCCCTTAGAAGCCATCACAGCCATGCCTACTAATGGCATGGCTGTGATTGGCCAGTGCATCATGTGACCCAGCCTCTGTATAAGCTGGAGTCAGGTAGTGCTGCATTTCACATGCTCTCAGGCTAGTGTAGGGAGAGGATGCTGCCGGCGCTGTGAGGGACAGATTGCAGATATAATAACATCTCATCCTGCATTACAGAACGATCTGATTCTGGACTAGGTAGAGATTACTACTACTGCTTTGAGGGACAGATTGCAGATCTCATCCTGCATTACAGAATGATCTGATTCTGGACTACGTAGAGATTACTACTACTACTGCTTTGAGGGACAGATTGCAGATCTCATCCTGCATTACAGAACGATCTGATTCTGGACTAGGTAGAGTCTACTGCTTTGAGGGACAGATTATTGTTCTAAAATCATCTCCTAGTTCTATAGGGTCAGGTTCCTGCTGTTGCTGTAAGGGACAGATTATTGTTCTAAAATCATTGTCTACTCCTATAGTGTCAGGTTCCTGCTGTTGCTGTAGACTGGGATATCCTCATCCGTTACTAAAATCTTGTTATTAGA
>BLSH010085853.1:1973578-1989669 GCA_018402905.1 Glandirana rugosa | reverse complement strand
TTCCAGAAGACTACAGTAGTTCTGACTACGTCTTTGGTATCGGGATGTGACCTGCACTATTCAGAAGGCGGTGTACTACACAAGAGGAAGGGGTACGAGGTCTCCAGATTCCAGGAGACTATAGTAGTTCTTGTCTCGTCCCAGGTATTGGTGACCTCGCTACTACGGAACTAGTGTAGTCTTCTGGACCTGACGACCTCGTACCCCCTTTTCTGACAGACTTTCGCCCAGATCGTCCTACCCCTTAGTTCATTCGTTTAGAAAAAGTACTACGGCCTCGTACCCCCTCTTCTCGTGTAGTACACTTCCTTCTGAATGTCCTCGCCTAGTCTCCGCACAGTGTCATGAAAAAGATTTGCTTACTTGATTCCCCATCCTGCTAGACCCGCTTTCAGACAGTCTTTTCCCCCATGCTCCAGCAGTCCAGGTCTTCTGATGTGATCAAGGCATCATCGCTCCAGTGGTTATGGACCCTGCTCTGTTCTTGATGATATCAGAGGACCTTAGACCTCTGGAGCATGGGGAAGGAGAACACATCATGTGGCGGAAGACTTATCACGTCCAGTGTAGGGCTATGGTTTCTGCATCAGTCTTGATGACATCAGAAGACCTTAGGCTGCTGGAGCATGGGAGAGAAGACTCTCTGAGAACCAGTCTAGCAGAATGGAGGATCAAGTAAGCGAATCTCCCTTTTTTCATGCTTCCTGGACCTAAACAAGCCCTTGCAGCGTGGGCACGATTTTATTGTCAGATGACACTGCTGCCAGGGGCTTCCCCCTTCACCGGTCTTCCTTTTGGGTTTGCGTGCTCCTGCTGTGTGTATAGCCTGGCTGTGATGACGCCACTCTCGTACAAATGCACAGGATACTGTTTTTGTGCATGTTTGCAAAATTAAAGTGGGCCGGTCTGGATGAAGTCCAGGGCCAAATTTTTGTGCCAGTCCAGCCCTGCAGGGCCACAAGAGAGGTTGCCCCCGCATAAGCCAGACTCTACCACCAGGTACGTGACACGCCCACAGGGGACACAGAGTGCATTCTGGTCAGAAGCAGAGCATGCTCCCGCCCCCCTGTGACTCCTGAGCATTTCAATAGCTTTAGTAGAATGCAGTTTAGAGGAGAGGAGGCGCTGTGAGAGGCTGTGGGAGAGAGAATCTTTTTTACCAATCCTGGGAGAGCTGGAGAAGAAAGGGGAATGTAAGGCTGTGTATGCTTGAGATAAGAAAATCACCTGTCAGTCACACAGAATGGGAAGAAACAGCTCCTATTTCTCCATCAGTTGTTTTTTTTCCTACTTAAAAAAAGATAAGGGTGTTACTCAGAGTTGTATTAACTCTTCGTGGCAAAACTGGGCACAGATGACATGTAACCCTCTTCTGTACAAGCTAGAAGGATTAGTAAAAAAAATGTATTTTGTGTTTACATCCACTTTAGCCCCAGAAGGATTTTCCCCTTTCCTGACCAGAGCACTTTTTGCGATTCGGTACTGCATTGCTTTAACTAACAATTGCGCGGTCGTGCATCTTTGTACCCAAACAAAACTGGTGTTCTTTTTTCCCACAAATAGAACTTTCTTTTGGTGGTATATGATCATCTCTGCAGTTTTTATGTTCTGCGCTATAAACAAAAAAAGAGCGACAATTTTGCAAAAAAACCCCCAATATTTCTTACTTTTTGCTAAAATACATATCCAAAAAATTATATATATAAAAAAACAAATGTATTCATCAGTTTTGGCCGATATGAGTTCTTCTACATATTTGTTGTTAAAAAAATCGCAATAGGCATATATTGATTAGTTTGCGCAAAAGTTGCCACATTTACAAACCATGAGAACTCATTTATGGGGTTTTCACTATTTCTTTTTTTTTACTACTAATGGCGGCGATCTGCGATTTTTATCAGAACTGCGACAGGGCGGCGGACGTGTTGGACATTTTGACACTTGTTTGGGAAACATAGACATTTATACAACGATCACAGCTAAACAAAAACACTGATTACTGTATAAATCTCATTGACAGTGAAAGGATTAACCTCTAGGGGGCACTATAGGGGTTAACTGTGTTCCCTCATTGTGTTCTAACTGTATGGGGGCTGGGCTGGCAGGGGCATGAGAGATCTAACTGATCCCAATTACAGGGATCAGTAGATCTCTGTCATGTCCCCTGTCAGAACGAGGAACCGCCTTGTTTACATTCTTCTTCTTCTGTCACAGGCGATCGTGGGTCCGCCGAGTCCCGCGGCCCTGCTCAGGCGTGCACCCGCCCGCTATCGTATATGCGTCGATCGCCATTTATAGTCGCGATCTGCGCAGTGGTGGCACTTTGCCGACATATATATGCTATACGTGGTCGGCAAGTGGTTAAGGGCGTTTTCTGTTTTCTTTATGAGACGTGCGCATCGTATTGTAACTGGATTTGTTATTTGTTTAGGTTGTCATATAGGAGCCTTTAGTTGTACTTTATTTGTCAAAGGAATTGTATTGTTGCCCATTCATTCCTGACATTCACCCAGGTCTGCCACACAGCTAAACCAGCTTATGGATCTGACATGTGACTGGACAATGAAAGAGAAGCAGCAGACTGATGAGATAATCACTCTGTTCTATCTACCTATCAGCAATGTTCCTTGTTAACCCATGAGCACTGCTCCAAAGCGCTCCTTTTGTTTATTTCCCTCCCTGTGTGCTCTGCTGTATAATGGAATTGCAGGAGGTTAATACCAAGTCAAATTTGTGTACTTAGACTAGTTGCATCTAAAAATGCACTTTGTTCTTTTTTAATGACCTCACACCTTCATGAATTGGTGTTTTTAATCTGTCTGGAGTAAAGCTTTAAAATGCTCTTTTATTATCAACATCCAGTTTGGATGAGATCTTCTCCAAAAAGTACACTGGAACACCTAGACTGGTTAGAAACATATCAAGGTGGGAGAACTACAGGGTCACCCACAGGTAAGGTAATGCCTTGAACACAGGATTTTTGCATGCTAGTCGCATATCGAACATGAAGAGTTTACTAAAGTTGTGAAAATTCTCATACGACGGAATAAAAAAATCGGAAGTGATGTCATGTG
Source organism: Glandirana rugosa (assembly GCA_018402905.1). Lineage (NCBI taxonomy): Eukaryota > Metazoa > Chordata > Amphibia > Anura > Ranidae > Glandirana > Glandirana rugosa. Next base: position 1,986,595 of record BLSH010085853.1, on the reverse strand, counting down.
TTGTAGTGTATTTGTATTGTATTTTCGAATGACAACTGTACTGATTAAATGAAATTTGTACCATCTGGTATCATATGAGTAACATTTTGTGCTTTTCCGATTGGATAATATCGGATGAACTGTCGTGATCGGCATTCAAAAGCTCTGTACTAATGATCTGATTATCGTATGATTGCTTCAAAAGCGGTATTTTTAGTCTGATTTTTGGATCGTGTGTATGGGCCATAATACTGTAGCAGCCTGTATTCATTTAAATGTAGCCAGTGATTAATTTTAAGAAATGCTTTTGCACTTCTTTTGCTATCACTTTAAAGCTGAAGTTTATATATGACAATTTTCACATAGCTATGCTGGTCCACTGCTTAAAGTATAACTAAAGGTAAAACTTTTTATTATATGTTTTGGATAGAGTGGAGAGGGATCAGAACATCTGTCAATTTTTATTGCTGTCTGTGTCCCCTTTAACCACTTCAGCCCCAGAAGGATTTACCCCCTTAATGACCAGGCCATTTTTTGCGACACGGCACTGCGTTATTTTAACTGACAATTGCACGGTCATGCTACGCTGTACCCGAATAAAATTGATGTTCTTTTTTTCCCCACAAATAGAGATTTCTTTTGGTGGTACTTGATTACCTCTGCCGTTTTAATTTTTTTGCGTTATAAACAAAACAAGAGCAACAATTTTGAAAAAAAAAAACAATATTTTTTTTACCTTCTGCTATAAAACATATCCAATAAAAATATGTAAAAATATAATTTCTTCATCAACTTAAAAAAATGTGTATTTTGCTATATATTTTTGGAAAAAAATTCAAATTAGCGTATATTGATTGGTTTGCACAAAAGTTATCACGTCTAGATAGATTTAGGGACTTTTTTTTTTTACTAGTAATGGCAGCGATCAGTGATTTTTAGTGGGACTGCGGCATTGCGGCGGACAAATTGAACACTAAGTGGCACTTTTTGGGGACCAGTGACATAAAAATGCACTGTCACTGTATAAATGACACTGGCAGGTGCGATCAAAGGGTCAACTGTGTTCCCTCAGTGTGTTTACTAACAGTGTGTTTACTAACTGTGTGTGGGGGATGGACTGACAGGAAGAACACAGAGATTGCTGTTCCTGATTAATAGGAACAGGCAATCTCAGTGTACTTCCCTGTCAAAATGGGGATCTGCCTTGTTTACATAGGCAGATCCCCATTCTGACTCACTGTAGAGCGATCACGGTTGGCCGGTTCCGGTGGACATGGGGTCCAACTGGAACCCGCGCATTGGCTCCCCCGCACGCGCTCACAGTATCTAGTGCACGAAACAACGTACAGTTATGTTGTTTCGTGCAATAGAACCAAGGGTTGAGGAGATTCACATTCTCTATTTGTCCTGTTTACCATTTTCATTTAAAGTGAAAGTAAAAGAAAACCCCTAATTTCGGGTTATCCCCAGAAAAGTAATACACTCACTCCCTGTTTGTCTATGGGACAGGAAGTGAAGGGAAATCTCCACAAAGTGACACAGATGGCGAAAAAAAATCTGATAGGGGGGTCATAACCGCCCTGCAGACAAAGGTGGGGGGATTGGGGTTCTGGATCAGGATAGCTATATGTCAGAAATGCATAGGATTCTCAGTGACCAGACCATCTACAAAGTATTGGATGCAGACCCCAAACAGATTTACCTTAAAAGTCTTGACGCCATTATAAAAAAAGGATTGAGACAGGGTATTCTCACAAAGAATGAGGGTTTATTACTAATGCCAAAAGCACCCAAAACTCCTGTCATATATTACTTGCCAAAGTTAGTGGAATTGATTCCTTGACTTCCCGGGCGGGCAGATATATTGACCATTTCCTGCAACCTTTGGTACGTGAGATGCCTGCCTTGAATCCTTAAGGATTCAAGGCATGTTATTAATCTGCTATCCCAAAATACCCCTACGAGAGAGATGTGGATGGTAACATCGGATGTCACCTCGCTTTACACTATTATACCACATTCCTTGGGTATAGAGGCAAATATTACCTTGATCAAAACTCCCAACTACCATGTCAACAGGTGGCATTTATTATAGAACTGTTAGAGTTCGCTGCATCCTCCAATTATTTTTGGTTCCACCACAGGTTTTATAGCCAAGTGAGAGGTGTGGCCATGGGGGCCAAATATTCCCCCAGCTTGGCCAACCTCTTCATGGCCCAGTGGGAGGAGGATGTCGTCTATGCCCAGAGGGCACCACAATTGGTACTCTGGGTAAGGTAAATCGACAATGTTCTCCTCTTATGGGATGGAGACCAATTTAGCTTGACTGAGTTTTTTTAAATTTTTAAGCCATAACCATAGGGGTATAGAACTAAAATATGAAGCAAGTCAATCAGAGATCAACTTTCTTGATTTGTCTATTAGGATCAAAGGAGATCAGATTGTTACATTAACTTTTTTCAAACCAACTGAAAGGAACTCTTTCATACCTATCAATAGTTGCCATCATGACCCGTAGCTATGAGGGGTCCCAAGTCAGTGCATGAGACTCCGGCGGAACTGCTCTGACCACGGTGAGTTCCTTACAAGCGGAAGTTATCACTCAGATTTCTAGATAATTACAGTATTAAATTCAACTGTTGAGCTTGTATCATCTATGAACAGGAAAAACCTTATGAGGGAAAGACCTGATAGCGAGAGGGGGACTACAGCTCCAGCTGTTCCTTTCATTACCACTTATTCGTGCCAGGCCAAAATGATTAAACGGATCATATCCCGACATTGGCACATTTTAAAGAATGATAACATTTTGGGTAAGGCCCTTCGAGATAACCCATCCATTGTTTTTAAGGGGACCCCACTCTTAAGAACCAGGATAGCCCCCAATGGGATGAATCCTCCGGGTCGAAATATTTGTTTCTTCTGGAATTAACCGGCTTTTACAAATGCAGGAAATGTAGGGTGTGTGCTCTTAATAGTCTCACAGGAAGAAAAATCGGCAGGTTCCTTTCCCCTACCACCTCACAGGAATTTCACATCAAGCCGTTCTTGACCTGCAGTACAAAGGAAGTGGTCTAATTATTACAGTGCCCTTGCGGGCTCCAATATATAGGGAGGACCAAACGTCCTCTAAAGGTCAGATTAAATCAGCATATTACCAACATCCTCACAGGGTTTAAAAACCACTCAGTCTCTAGACATTATCGTGATTTTCATCACTGGGACCCTTCTAACACTCTCTTTATTGGGATAGATAAGTATGAGCCTCATTGGAGGGGAAGCTCCTTAGTTAGAGAGATCTCTAGGTTGGGAATGTCATCCACATATGTTTTTAGCTATAATATTATACTCTGTCACACACTTTTTTGTTATACATTGCTTATATATATATTTTTTTTCCCCCATTATTTTTACATATATTTACACTATTTTGTTTTTTTACTCACCTGCAGTCCATTAGCACATTGGGTTTCATCAATACATTTTTGTTTATCATACTATAAAATTATAGATTATACCTGCATTTAGATCTATTTTTCTATATTATATTCACAATTTTTTTTGGGGGGGGGGGGTCTCCTGCTTTTGTTTTTGTTTAGGCCCCTTCAGTTGCGAACCCCCATGGTAGGATATCTTTTATTTATGTTTATTATGTTTTTTCACGTATGGGACTGGTTCCTAAGGTTGACCTTTGATCTGGTTACATCTCTAGATTTAAAGTAGTTTTTTTGGGCTTGCACAAATGGGACTTGTTCCTAATGCTGACCCTTGATCTGGATTTAGCTCTAGACTTAGAGAGTTTTTTGTGCCTGCACATTAGATTTCATTCAGTTCCCTAAGTTAAGCTTGGGGACGGGTGTTCCTCTTCCATGCGGTTACCTTAGTTCTGGCCGTAGTTCCATATTTGAGCTGGAGACTCGTGCACCATAATTTTGGTATGTATACTTTTTTATTACAATTTACTTCCTATATTTAACCTTTTTTTAGGGTCTCCTCATATGGATGATTTATTCCACCTTATTAGTAGTTATTGGTGTCCCTAGGTTGTTTGTTTTTTTGGGGGAATTTAGTCTACCATAATAAGTATTGGGACATTCCAACGGGTGTCATCCGTTTTTAGGCAAATAAATTCCCGTGGTTCCCTCTAGTGCTATTTACTTATAATGCGACTAATTGGTGCCCTTATCACATCTGCTGATCTATGTAGTTTTCTTCACTCAGGGAACGTGGGTTTTGGACACTTACATTAACCCCATGACACCACAATATAGTGTGAGATGAAACGTACGTCGGGAGGGCGTGCTGACATCACTGCCTCTGAATGTGTACATATTGAAACGGCCGGTCTTTTTTATGCACAAATCTTTCTACTTGCTATAAGTGTATAGCTTATGCATTAAAGTGCATTACTTTTTATATATTAAATTATTTTAGCAATATTAAACTATTTGAGTTTGCTTTTTTTGCTGGGTGATTGCTCCTGGACCCGAGTGGACCATTGTTCGTGTTATCTAGTGAGATGAGCTTACCACAATCCCCAGTGGGAATCCAGCTGGGTGATTAACTAAGTGTGTTCCGATTGTTTACTTCTGGCATGGAACCTCAAGTGGACCATTGTGGGCGATGCCCATTACGAGGAGCTTACTACAACCCCTAGTGGGACCCGGGCTGGGTGAGAAGCCAATGCGCTTTGAGTGCTCATTTCTGGTAAGCAGCTTGCATTTCCCTGGTGGCGGATTTACACACTACTGCCTGCTTAGGAGCACTTGGTGTCACTCATCCATCTACCTACTTCTTATAATATTGATTTTTATGGACCTTTGGTGCTCATTGCTACATGTGCCCATAATCGCACCATCTCTTTGGGCTATACAGCTGCTCATTACCAGAGACTATTGATATTATCTGTTATATGCCTAGCTGAAGTGTAGCAATCACCTTTACTGGTTTAATCTGATTTTATTGCTATATGGGTCATTTAATTTATCCATATTCATTACTTTGCATGTGATATTTCTGATTTATTTTTTAGCGCAGCCCCCTTTTTTAATTTGGGTCATAACCCTCCCTTGCTCTAGCCAAACTGAAAAAATAAGTTTTGCCTATAGTTCTACTTTAAAGTGATTGTAAAGGGGAAAATGTTTGTTTTAAAAAGCGCAACTCCTGCCCCCCACTCTCCCCTCACAGGCTGCGTTTGACAGTAGCAGGAACCAATGGCACCCCTCTGTTGCCTCCATGGCCAGTGAAGAGAGAAAGCAGAGAGAGCCACTGCTCTCTGGCACAGCACTGGATCGAGATCGGGCTCAGGTAATTATTGGGGGGGGGGGGGGGCTCTGGGGTGAGCTGCACACATAGAGTTTTTTGCCTTAATGCAGGGAATGCATTTAAGTAAAAAAACTATTTGTCTTTAGAAATAATTTAATGCCTAAAGCTGGAAAAGGTAAGTAAGGTCATTTTGAATCAGAATGAGGCCTTTTTGGCCCCATGGACTTCAAAGGGAGTGCACAGAAAAATCCACAAAAATGCATGCTACACATTTTTCAGTTCTTTAGAACTGTTACATTAAGAGCTGTAGATATTTCCTAGGCTCTTCAGCTCCATCTAGTGGACATCTAGTGGAAGCATTTTACTTCTGCCCATAATAAAGAACATTAGATCAGAAGGGAAAATAGCCTAAACAATATTATTCTTTGCCCAATTTGCACAGAATAAATGTACAGATGCAGATTCAATAGACAAATGGCTATTCAAATGTTTTTTTATATATGGACCCCTAACTGTTCACTAGGTTCTTCTGGTACATTTACAATACAAAATGTAGTATCACAGAGATTGTACAACTTAGTTGTTAACTGTTTTTCCTTTACTGTATGTTTTGACAGCCATACATTACATTTAGGGATTTACTCTTAAAGCAATAGTTGAAACAAATTTCTGCCAAAGATTTGTAACTCTGTTCAGCCAATTCTATGGTTTACATATCTCTTTGATGCTATAGGCAAGCAGGTGACATGCTTAGTTCCTGGCACAGAAATGGAGCTTTCTATGTCACTGCTTCACCTTCAGCTTCCACAGTAAACAATGAATCAGCTTCATTACTTCTGACCAATGAGTAGGCAATGCCCAATGTAGTAAAGCTGACCAAGTTAGCAGTAATTACAAATCAGGAGGTAAAAGAATAATCTTTATGACAAGCAGAGATAAAATATTAAATGTATATGTATTTGAACAATGTATAATTTTCTAGATTAAAGAGGAGAAAGTATAACAGGGATGGAGTTTCTGTTCGCTGTGATAGCCAATCAGAGGTATCATAGCGATCATGTGGTCGAGAGCCAGTCTTCCCATCTCCCGATCATTAGTACGAGACCAGAAGCTGTCAATGAAAGCGCAATCTCCGTGCTGGGAGAGCGCTATGGAGCATGCTCCCAGCATAAACACAGATACACACCTATGTGCCCACACAATACAAGTCCCACTTCAATGGGGCCGCATATGTGCATACACTAGGCAGAAATGGGTTAATGAAAGCTACAGATTTACAAAGATTCAGTGGCAGCTGGTGCTGTATGTGTTGGGGGGGGGGGCAAAGAAGACACCCCCCCCCCGGATCGGTCGGTCACTCAGTCACTCAGTCAAACCCCCCACCGGCCCCACACTTACCCCATTTAGGTGGTGGGCAGCTTTGGCTCTTTCCTGTGCCTTCTCCTCCTCGGCGGCTTCCCTCCTCCTTCCCTCGGCGGCCAATACGATCGCCTCTCCTCCCGGCCAATTGTGTCTAATGACCCACTTCCTGATTAGCCGGAAGGAGAATCAGGAAGACAATAGCAAATATTAATTTGCTATTGTCACACAACTGGATGAGCTCAGGGCACAGTGCTCTGTGCCCCGAGCCCACCCTTTTTTGAAGCCAATTAGAGCCTCAGGCTGTAAAAAAAAAACCCCCATTGAAATCCATGCGTCCAGCGCCCTGCATGTAGATTAGGGACTGGGTGCATGGATTAGGGGGGCAGTGCCACCCCGCTCCTTATGGATGCGCCACCACTGTAAACATTGAAAATGGCATTTGAAATGACATTGCCATAATAAAGTTTATATGATTTTAGTGATTCTGTTTACTTACACTACAACCAGACGTCTCTTTTCAAATGCTATACTATTGACTTGGATTAAATTTTGATGCTTTTACATGACAAACAGTTCTATTTATAAAGCGCTTTTGCTTAAAAGGAAGCACATTCTGGAAGATTTGTTGCACAGTCAACACCAGCTCACTGAGAATTCACCCAATTCATTAATCTGCGTTCACCCTCTGCCAGGATTCACAAGCTGTTTAGAAAATGACCCTTAGTAGTTAAAAAAATGACACACATATAAAAAAAATATATATATTTTATAGCACCAATTATTTCTTCCCAGGCTAAATTAAAGGCAATTTTTAGATTACAATAAAAAAAGAGGTTATACTTACCTTCTCTGTACAATGATATTGCACAGAGTGGTCCCTTACATCCTCTTCTGAAAGTCTCCTGCAGGCACTGTCAATTTCTCCCTGCTCTGGGTGCCTCCTTAGCAAGCCCTGTGCGGGATCAGTGAGAGGAGGCAGGTAAGGCTGCATTCACACATAATCTCTTGCGGAATCTCCACGGTTCTGCCCCACGATTTTAAATGGCTGCAAAACATGGGACGTGTTTACGATGCCATTACTTCTAATGGCACCCCAATCGCGCTGAGATTTTGCTGTGATCGTTGCGCAGTAAATTGTGCAGCAATCAAACTCTTGTCACGCAAAAAGGAACAAGGGCTTATTTTGTGCGACAGCTTCATGCGTTCGGATTTCCTGCCATTTGCGTCACAATTTGCGGCAATATTGGGTTGCCATTAGAAGTAATGGCTTCGCAAACGCATCCCGCATTTTGCAGCCATTTGAAAACATGTGTGGATGCGGCCTTAGTGTTTAGGGCAGGGTTTCTCAACCAGGGTTCCTCCAGAGGTTGCTAAAGGTTTCTTGAGCAATGGTCAATTTCTACCTCTCAGATAAATTCCCAATGATACCATTGATCTTTTTAGCTATCTGTCCATAGACCATCACACTAATGTATCATGAGTTGTAGTTTTTTAATTTTTAGCAGGGGTTCCCCGAGACTGGAGAACTATTTCAAGGGTTCCTCGATGTTGAAAAGGTTGAGAAAGGCTGGTTTAGGGATTTGGGGGGAGGGATCAGTTAGTGGGATATTTTTTTACCTTAATGCAGGGAATCCAGTAAGGTGAAAACAAACTTTAGAACCACTTTAAAGATTTCTATTAGTGGGATTTATCCTAAACCTTTCACACTCTGGTCTTTAGGTTGTAAAGTGAATGTTTACCAAGCTTACTAAATAAGATGAAGCTGTGTACATGTTAAGCATCGAAATAATACATTTCAATTTTTTTGTGAATAGTCTACCCTGTGTTAGTAAATCAATTCACTGGGCTCAACTATAAAAGATAAATTGTTTGCCTTTACTGCAATTGGTTATTTCACCAGTAGATGTCAGAAGTGCATCAGAAAAAAGCTTCTACAGCAGCTGTTCTCAACTCCGGTCCTCAGGACCCATCAACAGGCCAGATTTTAAGTATTACCTTGGGGAGATGCAGACTAGAATACTGCAATCACTGAGCAGCAAATCATATCACCTGTGATGTATTTCAGTTATCCTGCAAACCTGGCCTGTTAGTGGGTCCCGAGGACAGGAGTTGAGAACCACTGGTCTAAAGTGTTCAAGAATCAGTACCCTACAAATGATGTGGGAATTGTAATGTTCTTTTCAAGTATACAGTATATCATATGGTGTAAGATATTCTTTTCAAATGACCTAATCTTATTTATGATAAAGTGGAGACATTTTAAAAACCTAATGAAATTGATCCCCTGCATATTTTGTAAGTTTGCCCACTTACAAGGAAATGAAGGGTCTATAATTCTTATCATAATGTATTTTAAAGCGGTTGTCTACCCCCTAAAGTAATTTTTACATACAGGTAAGCCTATAATAAGTCTTACCTGTAGGTAAAATGAATATCTCCTAAACCTGTACAGTTTAGGAGATATTCCACTTGCAATGCTCCTGTGAAGGAGTGTGATGTCTCACGGCTCCGGCGCTGTGAGTGGAAGCCACACAGCGAAGATGTCCGCTCCCTCTGAAGGGACCGGGCATCCCTGCGGGAGCTTCGTTCTAAGGTGAGTATTTCATAATGAGATAGTATGCAGTGCATACTAGCTCATTATGCCTTTGTCTTACAGGTTTTTTTTGTTTGTTTTGGGTAGATAACCGCTTTAAATGATAGAGACAGAATACCAACCAAAAATCCAGATAAAACACGTGATACAAATGTTATAAATTGGGTTGCAGTTCAGTGAGTAAAATAAATATTTGATCCCCAAGCAAAACATGACTTAGTACTTGACTTGACTAAGCCTTGTTGGCAAGCGCAGAGGTAAGACGATTCTTGTAGTTGGTTACCAGTTTTGCACACATCTCAGGAGGGATTTTGGTACACTCCTCTTTACAGATCTTCTCTAAATCATTAAGGTTTCTTGGCTGTCGCTTGGCAACTCAAAGTTTCAGCTCTCTCTATAAATTATCTATAGGATTAAGTTATGGATACTGACTAGACCTGCTTCTTCTTGAGACACTCCTTTGTTGCCTTGGTGGTATGTTTTGGGTCATTGTCATGCTGGAAGACCCATCCAGGACCCATCTTCAGTATTCTGACTGAGGGAAGAAGGTTCTCATCCAAGATTTCACAATACATGGACTCTCAATGCAGCAAAGTTGGTCTGCACCTTTAGCAGAGAAACAGCCTCAAAGCATAATGTTTCCACCTCCGTGATTGACTGTAGGGATCAGTGACGGCTGGTGGTTTTTTATGTCGGTTCGGCACTTACCCCATCTGGGGGGGTATCGGGCAGTGTGCAGCTGCTCCGTCTCCTCTCCTCCATGGCAGTGTAACGGCTTCCAGTGTGCAGCTCCTCCCCTCCTCCTCCTAGCAGTCCAATAGGATCGCCTGTCCTTTCAGCCAATCGGGTGTCAAAACCTGCTTCCCGATTGCCCAGCAGGAGGATCAGTGTTAAAACAGCAATTATTTAATCGCTGTTGTAACACACCTGAGTGGGCTGAGAGCGAACTTTCTGCGCCCTGAGCTGACCCTATTTTGAAGCCTTTTAGCGCCTCTGGCACTAATAGGTGCTTCAAAAAAACACCCCCACCATTGTAATTCATGTGCCTGAATGCATCCTGAAAGGGGCCGGGCGCATGGATAGGGGGCGGTGGCGGCATGGATAGTGAAGGTGGCACCCGCATGAACACAATGGACGGGCCGCCCCTGGTAGGAATGGTGTTCTTAAAATCATAGTCAGCATTGTTCTTCCTCCAAACATGGTGAGTCGAGATAATGCCAAAGAGCTCAATTTTGGTCTAATCTGACCACAGCACTTTCTCCCAATCCTTCTCTGAATCATTTAGATGTTCATTGGCAAACTTCAGACTGGCCTGTACATGTGCCTTCTTGAGGAGTGGGACCTTGCTGCAGGATTTCAATCCATGGCGGCATATTGTGTTACCAATGTTTTTTTTGGTGATTGTGCTCCCAACTGTCTTGAGATCATACACAAGCTCCTCCCGTGTAGTTCTGGGCTGACCCCTCGCTTTTCTCATGATCATCCTTACCCCATAAGGCAAAATCCTACATGGAGCTCCAGACAGAGGGCGATTGATGGTTATTTTGTATTTCTTCCATTTGAAAATAATCGCTCCAACAGTTCTCTCCTTCTCACCAAGCTTCTTGCTGGTGGTCTTGTAGCCCATTCCAGCATTGTGCAGGTCTACAATCTTGTCCCTGACGTCCTTTAACTCTTTGGTCTTGCCCATGATGGTGGTTTTGAGGCTGGGTTCACACTATCCAACAAAAAAACGGTCCGACTTTGATCCTACTTTGCTGTGTGATTTATGGTCCTACATAGGGTCAAAGTCGGACCGTTTGTCTGTGAACAGGGATCCGACTTTGATCCCGACAATGCCAGGCACCTTGTGCTCTGGGGATCTTGAAGGGGAACTCCACGCCAAATTAAAAAACAAAATGGCATGGGGTCCCCCTCCAGGAGCATACCAGGCCCTTTGGTCTGGTATGGGTTTTAAGGGGAACCCCAAGCCAAAAAAAGGCGTGGGGTCCCCCTCAAAATCCATACCAGACCCTTATCCGAGCACGCAGCCTGGCAGGCCAGGAAAGGGGGTGGGGGCGAGCGAGTGCCCCTCCCCTCCTGAACCGTACCAAGCCACGTGCCCTCAACATGGGGAGTATGGGTGCTTCGGGGCAGGGGAAGCTCTGTGCCCCCCACCCCAAAGCACGGATCAAAGTAGTGGATCAAATACTTATTTTACTCACTGAACTGCAACTCCATTTATAACATTTGTATCATGTGTTTTTTTCTGGATTGTTGATTGATATTCTGTCTCTATCATTTAAAATACACCTATGATAAAAATGATAGACCTTTCATTTCTTTGCAAGTGGGGCTCAAATAATTATTTTCCCCACTGTATGAAAGTCTACAATTTGTGTTGTGTGTAAATTTCCCAACAGGTATGAGAAGGTTAGTGGTATGTGTTAGAGTGCTACTTCATTCGGTTACTGTGCTAAATATCTGATCTGACTAATCATAACGTGCCTGTGCAATAATATAAAGTGAGCATCCCATGTATCAAAAACATGTATAAACAATACATAGAAATAATGATGTGCAAACAGTGCAAAGGTATCCAAAAGAATAAAAAATTCAAAAGTGCATGAATGTCAATTCATCTTGAGAAATTCCCAAATTCATCAAACGACAACAGAAGAGGGCTCTTCCTAATGGGTGTGCATATAAAGTGCCAAGTGCTCAATATATTCCTGTGCAGTCATATGCAATCCGTGCTCCCCTCCTTCACTCCCCCGCACTCACCAAAAAGATGGTAGTTCCATTACAGAAGTCTTCTGAGCCTTGGAAGGTGGCTGGGACTAGTAGTTCCACGAATCCGATTATCACCAGCAGTTTCCACCGCTCACAGTGTTCGCAGGGTGTAATGATTGAGATGCAAAAAATGACTTACATTGTAAACTCAAACAATGCGTTAAAAACCCCTGACCGGAAGTGCCTGTGTAGTTGCGTTCCACCAGCTGGATGTGATGTCACCACCCGCGGTCAGCTGGCGCATTTCGTCCCTCCCACGAGAAGTTGTCAAAGGATTGTTACTTGGTGAAGCGCATACCTCTAAATGATACAATACATGCATAATACTACTATAGTGCCACCAGGTTCTAAAAGTGCAAAGAGCAGCTACTTAAATAAATTAATAAGTAGAATCAAACACAAATCTCATAATACAGTGAAAGTCTGCAAAGAAATCTCATCAAAAAGTGGCATAAAAGTTCATAAAAAGTCAGTGCACTAAACAAATAATCTCTTCATGTGCAAAATCATGCATAAAGTGCTTGGTAAGGAGTGCTGGTATTCTGAACTTCCAGGATAGCGCACACTGCAACTCTTCACAGTGTGACCACACACCACCGCCTGTCACTCTACACTGTGTGCAGAATTATTAGGCAAATGAGTATTTTGACCACATCATCCTCTTTATGCATGTTGTCTTACTCCAAGCTGTATAGGCTCGAAAGCCTACTACCAATTAAGCATATTAGGTGATGTGCATCTCAGTAATGAGAAGGGGTGTGGTTTAATGACATCAACACCCTATATCAGGTGTGCATAATTATTAGGCAACTTCCTTTCCTTTGGCAAAATGGGTCAAAAGAAGGACTTGACAGGCTCCGAAAAGTCAAAAATAGTGAGATATCTTGCAGAGGGATGCAGCACTCTTAAAATTGCCAAGCTTCTGAAGCGTGATCATCGAACAATCAAGCGTTTCATTCAAAATAGCCAACAGGGTCGCAAGAAGCGTGTGGAAAAACCAAGGCGCAAAATAACTGCCCGTGAACTGAGAAAAGTCAAGCGTACAG
>BLSH010085853.1:1962865-1973325 GCA_018402905.1 Glandirana rugosa | reverse complement strand
AAAGTGTCTAAAGACGAAGAAGTCCCCACTGGGGGATGAAGGTCCAAGATTACATTTGTTGTAAGTAATAATAAAGTGTCGTTAATAAAACGTATTATATTTTAGGTCTTAAAATATAGCGAGTGGTCTATTTTTAGTGTTCTACGTATGAAAGAGGTAGGGACACCAGTGTTTTGTCTGTGGGCTTTGATCCCCGTATTAGAGAAGTACACGTTTTAGTACGTATTTCATGAACCATTCCTCAGGAGTACCTTGAACATCAAAGTGGTGTCGACCTCCCGTCTCCAACGGATGGGGAAGGGATTACCCTTATACTCTGAACCGGGTTGTCCCCAACGTATGCCTCCACTCGTAGCTTTGATATTAATGAGTTTTTGGAATCATTGAGAACATGGTTGTTGTTCAATAATAAAATTATTCCTCAAAAATTCAACTTGCCTAATAATTCTGCACTCCCTGTATATGCTCACCTCCGTATGCAACCCCTGTTGGGCCAAGTCTCATATTCCCATTAGGGAAGGGGTAGGCAACCTCTGCCCTCCAGCTGTGGTGAAACTACAAGTTCCATGAGGACTCCTTACCAAGTACTTTATGCATGATTTTGCACATGAAGAGATTATGCCCCTAGTTTCGGGTGTCTGTTTTGTGACCACAGGGATGGAGAAAGTATGCATCTTGTGATTTTTATCTGGTGAGCGATATAAAATTCTGGATTTTATATTATGCAAAATAATTGCTGTGAAATAATAATGAATGTTGTTTACATTAGAACCTGGAAGTAGGGGGTCACCCCTGAAGAAGCAGAAATCTGTGAAACGTCAGCTTGTGGTCCTGTAGCTCATGTCCATGTTCTTATGTATTGTTCCAATGTAGCAACTAACTACAGTATGTTGTTTTTTTCTATGATGTGAATAATATATTTTCTATGTTTGAACCTATTTTGGTCTCATCACTCACTGTATGTAGGGTGTCCTTTAAAAGTATCGGATACAAGATGCTGGCCCTAGCAGCTATTATCAATCTCATTATTTTCTGTCTTACCAATGGGATGTGGACACTGCTCCATACGGGTGAAGAAATTGGTTCAAATTTATTTTTTCAGTCAAGTTTCTCCATTTTGTAAATTTGAGCTTTATTTTTTTCATACTCTGTTGTTACTATCTGCCAGCCAAATGTCCCGCATCCCCCTTTCACAAGATGGGGCTCTTCTGGTTAGCTGTATGAGACACATTTACATACATTTTTTATATACTAGGAATACCTTCCCTTGAATTGCCTCTTAATTCTTGGATGTGTGTTGAGCTGGTATTGGCATCCGTATCTGATTATTCTACACAAATATTGTAAGATGTATTCTTGTGTTTGATGTTGGATTTATTTGTTTTCATATATAATTTTGTATGAGTCACTAATTGACCTTTGTCTTGTAGTGCCTATTCATTGTATTCCTCCACAAAGATCCCCTGAAGAAGACTTCCTTTAGCCGAAACGCATAGGTTTATTGCTGTGATGATATGTTGAATCAGAATAGGATATGATACAATCTTCTGTAGATATGATTTTTTTTTGTCTATAATATGGTTTATCTTCACATGAATTTTAACATGTTTGTTTCAAGAAAACATTTTTATATATCTACTTAAATGCAAAAGTGTTTGTTGGTGCCTTCAAAGCCCCCCCCTCAAATCTATTTTGTTTATTTCCTCGGAAAGTACAGAATAATTCCATAAATTGTGGAGGCCCTGGTTTATATTTAAATATTCAGACTTTTACGAACGACTACAGAACGGCTGAATGGCCCCTGGTCCTGGATATGTGATATGTTCATTTATGTCATTATATGTATGCCTTGGTATACTTCTGTTTATGTGATTGAATTATGTTCAGATGGACTTTAACTAAATTCTATTTTCTATATATAATTTAATGTATCGCATATTTGATTTCTCATTTCTTAATTCTCAGCTTTTTTCTTTAATTTTTCTTTATTTATAATGTAAAGCTGTATACATGCTCACAATGTTTAGATCACGCCTCTGTCGCATGTTGCGCAGCGGCAATTATTGGTCATGACCATTTTCTTTTCCTTTTTGATTGTTTGCAAAAATGTACACATGCATTACTGTTAAACCTCTTTATTTCAATAAAATTTCTATTGAGAAAAAAAAATGGCATTAATTTGTTAAAGCTTGTATGAGATTTATCTGGCTTAGTCATACCTGCAAATATTTTTAAGGCCTCATTTACACGGGCGTATTAACAAAACATTGGGGCCGACGTCAGGAAAAAATCGGCATCAAAAACACGATTTCGCCTGCGTTTTGCATCAGCATTGATGCGCGTTGGTGAGCGTCAGCGATACGTCGCGTTTTGTTTAAAAAAAATTCCTCTGCTATTTTTGATCCTGAAAACGCCGGAGCTAAAAACGCCAGTTAACGTCGCTGTGGCGTTAATGTGTGTTAGTGAGCATTTTCCCAACTCAGCGTCAAAAACGCTCTAACGCTACAGCCTCAGAACGCGCGGGTCCTGCTTTAGATTTCCAGCTTAAGAACGCTGACGCCATCTACAGCTCAAAAACGTCAGCGTTTGTATGGGGCCATTGAATAACATGGAGAGCTGCAAAAACGCTCGTGTGTATGAGGCCTTAGTGTTCCCAGGTAGAAGCCCAACCTAAGGTATGCGGTTTTGTATCAGCATGGCAAACATCTGCACACATAAAAGCCCTCAAGCTATGGTGATTCTAGTCCGAATGCTGATCAACTATTGTTTGGGGAAAAAATGTTTCTTTCATTTATTTAACTACTTCTGGACTGTGCAGGCACACCGAAGTACTGGTAAGTCGCTGCGTGCTTCCAGGTTTAGGGCACGCGCATGTGATCCCCCCCTATGGGCTGACGTGATGTATACAGCAGGAGTTTGTTAGCAGGTTCCCACCAATGATTTGTGAGTGGTATTTGATCACCTCTGCGGTTTTTATGTTTTGCGCTATATACAAAAATAGACTTACAATATTTTTTATTTTCTGCTATAAAACATTCCCAAAAGAAAATGTAACAAAATATAATTTCTTCATCAATTTAGGCCAATATGTATTCTGCTACATATATTTGGTAAAAAAAAATCCCAATAAGTGTATATTGATTGGTTTGCGCAAAAGTTATAGCAGCTACAAACTATGGTATATTTTTATTTATTTTCAGTTTTTTTTTTACTAGTAATGGCGTCAATCAGCAACTTATAGTAGGACTACGATATTGCGGCAGACAAATTGGACACCTAACTGACACTTTTTGGGGATCAGTGACACTAATACAATGATCAGTGCTAAAAAATATGCACTGTTACTGTACTAATGACACTGGCAGGGAAGGGGTTAACGCCAGGGGCGATCAAAGGGTTAAATGTGTTCCCTGGGTGTGCTTACTAACTGTGGGGGAGGTGCTTTGACTGGGGGAATGTAAAGATACGTGTCCCTGCTCAGCAGGAACACAGGATTAGCACATTCCCCTCTCACAGAACAGCGGTCTGGCTTGTTTACCATTCTGCCTTTCTTCTGAACGATCGGCACGTCCTGGCGGACATCACATCCACCGGACCCACTGATTGGCTCAAATTATGTCTAATCACAGTGGATGCGGGTCGCCGGCAGTGTGCACGCATGGCGCATGCCCCCAACCCAGAAGTGTCAGGTCATGCACTGTGTACATGATCTGGCACAGAGCGGCCGCCCTGCCACAGTAAATGGGGCGGCCGCTAAGCGATTAAACAAAAAGCAAAGTCTTTACAAAGTTGCCCACGCAGGAGTTTTAACTTCACAAAGCAAAACTGGTAACAGAAAATACCGTGCCACCTGACTCCATCATTAGCAACTCAATTGCTCTTGTCACTAATCTCTCAGACTTTCTCGCCAGCTCCCTGGCTCACTCAGCCTTGCTTACAGCACCTTGCTGCACAGGTCCACTCTTGGTCTCTTGATAGGGGTTCTGTCTCCTGAGAAGATCACTCTGTCTCCAACCAGGACCACACACCTGTCTTCAGACAGGAACACACCTCCTTCCCTACTGGTTGGAGCCCTGAGCTATGCCCAGGCCTTCATTATAAAGGCTGTGTGCACCTGGAGACACACCCTGCTAGACTTCAACAAGTTCTGGACACTGGGTTTGTAGTTTTTTTCCCTCCCAAAACACTTTGAAATCTCCAAACTACAGAGCCCAATCCAGGAATACCAACAACTTAGAGAAAGCTGTAAACACAGTTTTCTCCACTCAGTCAATAATCAAGAGTCCTGCATGATGCATACATGCAAATCCTGAGTCCTTTTTCCAACCATTTTCACAGTGGCAGGTCCTCACACTGTCACAAGATATACAGGACAGTGTGCGTCTGTGGTGTTCCCTGTGTGTCGTGACTGAAGGTCAAACAAGCTTTAAACTTTCATGCAGCTGCTGCTTTACCTGTTCCTGACCACAGATAGCCAAAGAGTGACTCATATTAAGTTATTCTTTGTGTTTATAGGCTATAACTCTCAGTTGTGTTAAAGCAAAAGCAAATTCCATTTTTCTCTAGTCGTATTGCAGATTTCACTTTGTTTTGTATTATTTTACCCATGTAGTTTTATTATTATTTCAGGTATTTATATAGCGCTAACAACTAACACAGCATCCTACATATATATTGTACCTTCACCTCAGTCCCTGCCCTCAAGGAGCTTACAATCTAAGGTCCCTAACTCACATTCATACATACAGTACACATACTAGGGCCAATTTACCTACCAGCATGTCTTTGGAGTGTGAGAGCTCTTGTAGGCGGGAGACCGCGCTGGACTGACTGCCTCAATTGAGGGTCTGTGGCTACGTGGTAGTGAGGGCGTGTGCATTCCTGGTGAGTCTGGCTGAACTTGGCAGAAGAGTGGTGGTAAGCCCTTTTGGGTGGCTTGGGCTGCTACCCCCGGTATACGGGTATGCACAGTCGTTTCTGCAACCTTTTCTGAGGGTGGACGAAAGGAGCATGCGGAGTCCAATCAAACATAGGCTCCCCCTTCTTCAGAGCTGCTGTTGTGTGTTATGGCGGATAGGGTGGTAACCCCACTGGTGTGTCTATGGCACTGTATTCTGAAGAGTGACCATAATCATTGGCGGTAGCCAGAGGCTTTAATAGGCTTCAAAATAGGGTGGGCTCAGGGCGCAGAATGTGCTCTCAGCCCACCCAGGTGTGTCACAACAGCGAATGAATATTCCCTATACTAACACTGATCCTCCGCCCGGCCAATCGGAACAGGTCTGAGACTCAGCACCCGATTGGCTGAAAAGACAGGCGATTCTATTGGAGGAGGAGATGCACGGAAGCCGCCACGATGGAGCAGAGGACAGAGCAGGAGCCAAGGAGCAGAGGAGCCATTGCCTGGAAGCCCGCCGCCCGTCACCTGCCACCTTGATTCGGTAAGTGCTGGACCGACTGGCAGACAGCACGGGGGGTGGTATTGCCATGCCGCCGGCCAGCCGGGGGGGTGGTTGCTTGCTGGCCCCCAAAAAAAACACTGCACACATACTGCCACTGGTGGTCTGCAGTCAAAGACATTATTTAATAAAGAAATGGAAACTAATGAACAGTAAAATTGTGGGAAAGAAAAGGGAAATTTCTCCCCTGGGACTTTCATGCAGCTACAAAATATTAACCATAAAATCAAGTAGTTTTATTATACAAATTCTAAAAAATGTGTACATGTACATACACACCCACAAGGGGTCACCGCCGGGGGCACTGGTGCCTCAACCCCCTTTTATTGTATATTGCAATGTTTTCATTTACATTTAATATACTGTATGTACATGCACACATTTTCTAGAATTTGTATAATAAAACTGCTTGATTTTATGGTTAATATTGTGTAGCTGCATGAAAGTCCCAGGGGAGAAATTTCCCTTTTATTTCTTACCATGCATGAATAAAATGTTACTAAACCCAGGACACTGGATTCACTATATCTGGTTTCCCACAGTACACAAAACATGAAGATGCAATTAGTTTAGTAAATATAAACTGCTAAATACCTTTCCTCATCAGCAGTATATAGCAGTCTTGTAACTTCTATCAGTGTCTGGCTGAGCAGTGGTTAAAGCTTGCAGGAGAAGTTTTCATTCTCCTTTGACTGTCCTATGAGGCTACCTGACCCCTGGCCCTCTGTCTAGACAGTGCTGATTGGCCCTGTGCTCATCACATGCACCCTCCCAAAAAAAAAAAAAACTCTCTAGCAATACACACCAAACTGAGCATGTGCAGAGTGCCCTCAAGGCTCTGTTCTACCAGGAGATGGATTGCGGACTGTGGAATAAGGAGGGGGGAGGGGAAGTTCAGAGAAAACAGGATCAAACAGCCTTTTTTACACAACGCAGTGGATTAACCCCAATAGAGGCCTTACTTATTCACATGTTGGGGGGAGGGGGGGCAGGTATTTTGGGGCCCTCTTATTTTAAAGGGGGCTTCCAGATTCCAGTAGGCTCCCAGACCAGGAATATGGGGAAGATGCCCTGCTTACCCACATCAACATGGGGACAAGGTGCTTTGCTTGGTAAGGTATCCTCTCCACGTTAAGGGCATGTGGCCTGGTATGGTTCAGTAGGGGTAGGGTGATGCATGCTTGCTTTTTATTTGTATATGTCACTTTTGCTGTAATACACCCTACAGGGGTGCCACTTCACATGCAGGTTTAAAACATCCCCAAAGCATGGTATTTTTAAAGGAATTGTGTATTTTAATGTGGACCTTTAAAGTGGTTGTTACCTTTCAAATGAAATTCACTGGCAGCCTCTCTATTTTATCCAGCCATAACACACTCTGTAAGTGTTTTTTTTTTCTTTTAAAACAAAGCCTCTTTTTTTCAGATATATTAAGGCCAGTCACGTGACTGCCGGCTGCTCTCCTACTCCGATCCAGGGCTACAATGGGAGAGGCCGAGATCTCCCTCTGACGTCAGCCGTGGAGGTCACGTGGCCGCTTAGCCCCTCCTGCTGTAGTCCTGGATCGGAGTAGCAGAGCAGCCGGGAGTCACGTGACCGGCTAGAAGATCTCTGAAAAAAAGTATTTAGAGGCTTTGTTTTTTTTAAAAAACACAGAGTTTGTTATACTTGTATAAAATTTTTAAGAGCCAAGGTTCATTAACCACTTCCCAACCTCGTGCCGTGTTTTCACGGCGGCAGTCGGGATGCTGAGCGCGAATCGCCGTATAAACACGGCGATCTGCGAACAATCGCTAGGGGGCATGCGCGCCCGCCGCACTCTTGAGGAGTGTGCCCGCGGCTCGGGCGGACCCAATGTCCGCTGGTGAGCCGCGATAAGTGGCCACAGGCAAAGAACGGGGAACCGCCGATGTAAACACGGCAGTTCCCCGCTCTGTTAGTAGGGGCATGGGTGATCTACTGATCCCTGTCACTGGGATCAGTTAGATCTCTCATGCCCATGTTAGCCCAACCCCCCCCCCCCACAGTAAGAACACATCCAGGGAACACAGTTAACCCCTAGATCTCCCCCTGCAGGTTAACCCCTTCACTGCCAATGACATTTATACAGTAATCAGTGGACATTTAAATTTCTGAACGCTAAATAAATGTCATTGGTCCCAAAAAAGTGTCAAAAATGTCTGACATGGCCGCTGCAATATCACAGTACCGCTAAAAATCGCAGATCGCCGCCATTACTAGTAAAAAATAAAAAAAAAATAAAAACCCCATAAATGAATTCTCACCATCCGTAAACGCGGCCACTTTTGCGCAAACCAATCAATAAATGCCGATTGCAATTTTTTTTATCACAAATATGAGGAATTATATAAATCGGCCAAAAACGGTGAAAAAAAATGTTTTTTTATATATTTTTTTTATTTGAATTTTAGCAAAAAGTAAGAAATTTGGTTTTTTTTTGCAAAATGGTCGCTCTTCTTTTGTTTATAGCGGCGATCAGAAATGACGCAGAGGCGATCAAATACCACCAAAATAAAGCTCTATTTGTGGGAAAAAAAGGACGCAAATTTTGTTTGGGTGCAACGTCGCACGACCGTGCAATTGTCAGTTAAAGCGATGCAGCGCCGAATCGCAAAAAGTGCTCTGGTCCTAAAGCTGGAAAACCTTCCGGTTGGTAAGTGGTTAATGGCCCACTGATTCATCATCACTTCACAGCGACTACCAAACACTTGTTCCTGTAATGTCAAAAAGTACATTTTTTAAAAACAATTTCTGCTTTCAATTAAATCATGTCTGGTCATCCTATAGCAAGATCTATCCAAATGTGGTTCTTTTCCTAAGATGGAACGCTTACAATTTTGGTTTTGGTGTATTAACAATTACAGATCTGCATTATTTTATGTCTTTTTTTATTTGTCAAGAATTCAGCTTCAAAGTGGACTTCAAACATAGACTGTAAAAACAGGAAACATAAATGATCTGCTGCTATCATTTCACTGCCTCAATGTACTGGTAGAGCCCATCCTCGTTCCTATGGAAATGCTGACTTTGCAAAATTGTTATGTACATAGGGCTTGGCAAACCCTCATGTGACAGCACTGAGGCCTAGTGTTTGACCATTTATGTGAGGAAGGATAAAGGTGTAATGTGCCTACCACCTGATATTTGCAAGTGCTGGTTTTGACAGGGCTGTGGTTGCAGATTGGGGTGGCAAGAGAGCATTTCATTTTTTCAATACTGAGCTGCTTTAAACACATGGTTAGCCATAAAAAAAATCAAAACCAGTTCTTGCATTGAAGATGTTATATAGAGAAATATTGTTATATGGTAAATCGAGAAAAAGATATGAAGTTTTCAAATGATAACATGAGGACAACTATCATTTTCAATGATAATGGTAAACAGGACAAATAGAGAGGGTGAATCTCCCAAATGAGGGCACAGACAACAGTAAAAACCTGATAGGTGTTTTCATACCTCTCCAATGTAACTACAATACCCAACCTGAAGTTCCAGATGTCCACTCTCAAGAAGGCAATTAATGCATTTATTGGCTACTTTTCAAAAGTAGCATGTGATATGGATGCATACAGTATCCTACAAAAGCGAGTACACCCCTCACATTTTTGTAAATATTTTATTATATCTTTTCATGTGACAGCACTGAAGAAATTACACTTTGCTACAATGTAAAGTAGTGAGTGTACAGCTTGTATAACAGTGTAAATTTGCTGTCCCCTCAAAATAACTCGACACACAGCCATTAATGTCTAAACCACCAACAACAAAAGTGAGTTCACCCCTAAGTGAAAATGTCCAAATTGGGCCCAATTAGCCATTTTCCATCCCCGGTGTCATGTGACTTCTTAGTGTTACAAGGTCTCAGGTGTGAATGGGGAGCAGGTGTGTTAAATTTGGTGTTATCGCTCTCAATCTCTCATACTGGTCACTGGAAGTTCAACATGGCACCTCATGGCAAAGAACTCTCTGAGGATCTGAAAAAAAGAATTACTGCTCTACATAAAGGCTATAAAAAGATTGGCAAGACCCTGAAACTGAGCTGCGTGGCCAAGACCATGCAGAGGTTTAGCAGGACAGGTTCCACTCAGAACAGGCCTCGCCATGTTCGGCCAAATAAGATGAGTGCATGTGCTCAGGGTCATATCCAAAGGTTGTCTTTGGGAAATATGTATACGTATGAGTGCTGCCAGCATTGCTGCAGAGGTTGAAGGGGTGGGGGGTCAGCCTGTCAGTGCTCAGACCATACGCCTCACACTGCATCAAATTGGTCTGCATGGCTGTCGTCCCAGAAGGAAGCCTCTTCTAAAGATGATGAACAAGAAAGCCAGCAAACAGTTTGCTGAAGACAAGCAGACTAAGGACATGCATTACTGGAACCATGTCCTGTGGTCTGATGAGATCAAGATAAATGTATTTGGTTCAGATGGTGTCAAGCGTGTGTGGTGGCAACCAGGTGAGAAGTACAAAGACAAGTGTGTCTTGACTACAGTCAAGCATGGTGGTGGGAGTGTAATGGTCTGGGGCTGCATGAGTGCTGCCGGCAGTGGGGAGCTACAGTTCATTGAGGGAACCACGAGTGCCAACATGTACTGTGACATACTGAAGCAGAGCATGATCCTCTCCCTTTGGAGACTGGGCCGCAGGGCAGTATTCCAACATGATAATGACCCCAAACACACCCCCAAGATGACCACTACCTTGCTAAAGAAGCTGAGGGGAAAGGTGATGGACTGGGCAAGCATGTCCCCAGACCTAAACCTGTGACGAATGCGGGTATCATATCCCTGCCCTCCTCACTAACTCGTGAAGGAGGACCGGCCAATCTCACATCGTGCTGTCACTAACGTAACAATGCCACTCTCAGCTGCATCCAGCACAAAGATTTTCCAGCTTGTGGGACCACAATCTAGGTGCCAGCAGCCTGAGAGCGATTGTTACCGGGCTAATTTAAGCAATTAACCCTTTCACTGCCACCACCTC
>BLSH010085853.1:1874299-1891705 GCA_018402905.1 Glandirana rugosa | reverse complement strand
TGTGTGGATCGACAAACATATATGCTGCATGCGCAGAAAGGGTATGGAGTTCGGGGGGAATCCCCCAGCGTTTTGTAATAACATTTGGAGTGGCCTTCCCCTTAAAATCCATCCCTGAGCCAAAGGGCTTGGTAAGGATTTGGGGGGTGGGGGACAATACATTAGAGCCGCAAGCAAGTTGAAATTACATTTTTGATCAATGTAGGGGAGGATGTGGGAGCTATATGTGGTGTGGGTGGGGTTCATTGATTTATTTGGCATCACCACACAATTGCATGCAGCCCATGTGCACACAGCACTTCCTGTTTCCAGCCACATTACACTTCCTCCTGATGTATATATCTGTAAGGACTATACAAATATAAATGAGACAATGACTTCTCAGTTATGGTTCACACTAGTGCGATACGGGAACCCTGCAAATCCACTGCGGGTTCCCACATCGCACACGACTTAGATAGTTCACACTGCTATATACAAACAGCTAGGTGTGTCAATAGAAAGCTAATGACACCCCCAAATCCGTTTGCAGATCGCACTGCAAACTGCAAATTCGGACAGGAATCGCATTGCATGGATGTGAACACCCATGTGATCTGATTCTGCTGCGGAACAAAAAAGGGTCCTGTGTGAGTTTGGTCAAGGTGCGATGGAAATTCAGCCATACCATCTGTATGGCTGAATTTGCATAGCACAGATCGCATGTGATTTGCACCGCAGCAGTGTGAACTGGTCCTAAGGAGGTAATCCACTTCCCCAAAAACCACCCCCCCCCCCCAAAACTAATTTAAAAAGTTACAAATGAGAACAAGCAAAATCAATTTCATTTTATTTTGCCAACACAAGTATGTACATAGTTACTGGCATTAAAGTATTTGCAGTATATACACATTTAGCAAAACAGCAACTGGGTTTGAAGGGTCTTGCTCATAGGAGCTTACAATCTAAAATTGGACTAAACCTTACAGTGGTCAATTTTAGTTTCACCGTCCATAACTGCACACACATTTCATAAAATGACTAAACACACTCATGAGATTATTAGCTGCAAAATTACAGAAAGATAATTAACAGTCATTCTAACAAAGCATTAAAACAGAACATTAAAAAAGGCGCAGATTAAACCAAGAACATTGGTGAGTATAAGACAAACAATACACACCCCAATCAGACAGCATGGTAAAATCAAGCCACTTTTGATGGTCAAAATGCACAATCATTTCAGCAAACAAACAGCTCTAGTAAACCATTTGTCATTAGCAAAATATCATTGCTTCTTCCACAAAAACCACAGCACCAAACCTGACCTCTCATCAGGCCAAACCAGTACCCCCTACTGAAGTTCCTTATATAAGCTAGCACTGGCACACGCCCAATAGAAGTACACGCCCACCAGTATCTTTAAATCTGTCTTTTTTAATTTATTTCACCTGAGAGGCTGCCATACCAATACTATTTGCTGTGTTCTTCAGATCAGTATAAGTCCAGGAAAATATTCTAAAGCCTCGTTCACACGGGACGACGATCGTATACAACAGGTCGTACTAACGACCGTTGTATGCGATATCGATCGTTCGTATGCGCGATTAGAACAGTCGAACATATGACGGTCGTATAAGGGAGTTGTATGAGCAGACTAGAATACTTGGTCGTACCAACAAGCGCTCATACAACCATTGTATCGTGTGTACAGAGCAGTTGGTACAACAAGTTGTATTGTGCAAAACACGCATGCTCAGAAGTCAGGAACGGCCAGATGCTAATTACATGCACCTGAAGGTTCTTCAGTGCTCGTACGATTGTGTAGTGCAGTCAGTATGCAATTTACATTATCCAACATACGATTTGCGACGATCGTAAGTCCCGTGTGTACGAGGCTTTAGTCAGTGGTTATCAACCCTGTCCTCAAGTACCCCCAATAGGTCATGTTTTCAGGCTTTCTATTATTTTTCACAGGTGATTTGATCAGTTTCACCGCCTTAGTAATTACCATAGCTGTTTCATCTGAGGGAAATCCTGAAAGCATGACCTGTTGGGATGCCTTGAGTTGAGAAACACTGATCGAAGCAACAGTTTTCTAACCAGATGAACCTGTGCAGTGTAAACCCTACAATTTGAAATGTCCAAGTCCCTGGCTGCAGCTTCCAATTTAAAGCCCCAAAATAACTTGCTTACATTACAGACTATTTGGACAAGAGATAAATAAAATTCCAGCTTGTCTTTGTATTGTGGTGAGAAACCCAACCAGGGGTTTATTATAAACTTCAACACAAGTATTAACATATCCAGGACGTGAACCAGCAACCTTTTGGGTGCCAGGTGGTTTTGCTAGCCATGTAGCTATTGAGCAAATGTGTTGTCCATTGCTGTGGTGTGAACCAGCCCTAAGTCCATAGCCATGCTCAGTATCACAAGTAATATACAATAGATTGTCCTAAGTAGTGGGAAATGTGCCTTTACACACACATGAACTATAATGGCAGCCCAGGGTTCAGTATAGAGTTGGGCCAACATCCCAACATCAGTGCCTGACTTCACAAATGCACTTCTGAAAGAATGGACAAATACTCCCATAGACAAACATCCTAAACCTTATGGACAGCCTTCCCCAGAAGAGTTGAAGCTGTTATAGCTGCAAAGGGTGGGCCAACTCAATATTGAACCCTACGGACTTTGACTGGGATCCCATTAAAGTTCATGTGCATGTAAAGGTAGGCATCCCCATTGCCTAGCTAGTATAACTAGTATATCTGGCAAGATTTGCAATGGTGGTGGAACCCTCCTACACATAAATACTACATTTAGACATAATTTAGGTAAGTCCCTGAGTCATGTTTAACAATATAGAGAGGACAAACAACATCTCTACATGAAGTGACATGCTTGAGAATCAAACCCAGGACATCTGCAATGGTAGACAGAACTGCTACTTTTTAAACCACAGGGCTTACACGCAACAAGACCTCCTACACATAAATACACAGATACTGCATGTTTAGGAATATGCAGGACTTACATTAGTCAGGAGTAAATCTTCTAAAATTTAATCTGTGATTTTTGGTGGTTCTTGCTGTGTGAGCATAGAATATATTAATTATTATAAAATAAATTATTATATAATAAAAAAATGATTATATTAAAGTTATCCTCAGATTTTTGGTAATGACATTTTTATTTCTGATGTTGGTACACATATCACATTTTTGGGGCTCAAATTAGGATCATTTCAAAAGAATAAAAAAAAATGGGACTAATTTTAAATTTCCATAAGCAATGGTATTGTTTGTGGTTTGTAAAGACATCTGTGTGAGTTTGGGGAAATATTTTTGTGACATGGACAGCAGCAAAGTGAAATTGACCGATTAAAAAAAAAAAATATTTACATAACATGAAGAGATTTCACATTGTAGCATTCTTAAAAACAAAATTGATTATCAAATGTGCAACATTGTTGCCAGGACAATTTATTTGAGAGAAAGATACATTTCTTTTCAACATGAAATTGATTTATTAGATAAAGTAACAATTGTACCATTAGAATGAATGGCAGAAACTTGCACTTGGCAAAATAACTCTCATCTTCACTCCCAAAAAATGTGTGTAAAATAAGTCTCATTTTGAATTACTCCATGAGAGTTATTTTGAGAGTTGTTTTGTGTCTGAGCATGCTCAGTTGTGCTCAGCTGTGCTCTGTGCCTAGGAGTAAAGAGACGGGGTATTTATCTCTTCTCAGACTTTTTAAGATATTTCAGTGTAGAAATCACTTTTTTGCACACAGTTTAAAAGCAGATTATCTTTAAATAATATACTGCATATTTTAGCACAATTTAGGTGATCATACCATGCTCCAAACATTATTTCCATGTGCAAGTCCCTTGCTTTTACCACGACTAGTTTTTTAGTCAGTCACTGCTGTTTGGGTGCTATAGTGAATTTGATTCTGCAACTATTTTCTCCCTCAGGGCTTTAGTGAATACCTTTTCTGACTAGATTTAGTCGTTTTCTAGGGATTTTAGTTGTTTGTGACCATTTGTTCCCCCATGGTGCTATAGTAAATAAACCCCAGTGTCTCCTAGGTCAATATGGCGGCATAAGATATAATGTGTAGTATGGCCTGATCCCATGGCAGTAAACCAAAAATCTTTTTATGTAATATTTATAGTAAGCATTGGCCGGACAACTCCTAAAACACATGAATAACACATGAATGTCCCAATTCACATAGTGGAAAGGCACTATGAGATTTTAGTGCCTTTGGTCCTGACCAGCGACAGGCATGCATTGATTAATGATGAAATTCAGATTCTTCCACTTGAAGGAGGACTCTAAAGAACTTTCAATTTTTAAAGTTAAAAAAGAGAACCCTCTTTATGCCCATTTGCAAATATTTGATAGCCAAAATTTGAACATTACTTAGACCCCTTTCACACTGAGGCGCTTTACAGTCGATATTTAGCTAAAAATAGCGCCTGTAAAGTGCCCCAAAAATCACTCCCCATCCACCCCAATGTGAAAGCCGGAGTGCTATCACACTGGGGCGGTACGCATGTAGGACGTTACAAAAAGTCCTGCAAGCCGCATCTTTGGAGCGGTGCGGTGAGTGGTGATATACCGCTCCTCCCCCACCCTGCCCATTTAAAACAAAGGGGTTAACCCCTTTTAACCCCTAGTGCTAACGTCCACGGCTCCCAGTGTGAAAGTGCCCTTAAACTGTCACTAAACCCACATCATAAAAAACTACCAGTAAATGGCGTATTACATGCTGTTCATAATGGGAATGTTCACTATGAGATTAGTTTTCTGTATCCTGCAAAAAAAACATTAAAAAAAAACTGGTTGATCCTGCTGTTCTCTAGCTCCACCTTCTGTTCATGTCCCGAATTCAGCTAGGGATCTTGCAGCTGTAGTGGCAACTCTGCACATGCTCAGTTTTCAGTGAGTTTCTATGCGGACCATTTCCTCCCTCTCACATCTGAGCAGCTCATGTGACTATAGAATCACAATGTGGGTGTATACACAGTGGTAAATGACAGCCCACTCCCTCCCTCCCTCCTCAATGCCCACTAACCAGTTAAACACAATGGGGGTGGAAAATTACATGTAGATTAATGTAGGCTTCATCTCCCTATTATTCTAAGGTACAGCCTGGAGAGGCGTGACAGCCTGTGGCTTGCAGAAATCCACCCACACCAGGTTATTTCCCCAAAATAATAAAGATTTAATTTCAAATATATATTTGTATGACAATTTAAAACAGTTTATTAATATTATTTACTTATTTTTACTCTGTATTCCAAAGGCTGTTTATTTATTTTGAATGTGAGCAGCAGCTGAGGACTGGAAGCTCCTCCTGCTTATATTTCCCTACAGACAGGCTGGGAAAGATCTGGGTCATGTGACAGCTGTATAATGA
Organism: Glandirana rugosa; assembly: GCA_018402905.1. Taxonomy (NCBI): domain Eukaryota; kingdom Metazoa; phylum Chordata; class Amphibia; order Anura; family Ranidae; genus Glandirana; species Glandirana rugosa. The sequence continues at coordinate 1,886,292 of BLSH010085853.1, read as the reverse complement.
TTAGGATTTTTTTTAACTAAAATAATTACAGTGCTATCATCCACATACAGAAAGGGAAAAGACAATGTAAATTAAACAGTGCGTGTTTAGTGTCCCTTTACTGTTTTTTCCAGAAATAAGTACATACAGCAAAATGTTGCAAACCAGCATTTCAGTGTTCCTTAACCACTTGCCGACCGGCGTCTGACGGCGACAAAGTGGCTGGATATCGCAAATCGCCGTCATATGACAGCGTCTGCGAGATCCCGCACTGTGAGTGTGCGCACGCCGCCGGAGGCACGCTCGTGCGTTCACTGTGTTCCGGGGGGGCCAGGGAGTGGGTAGCGCGGACTCGATTGCCGCCGGCTACCCCACAGTGAGAGAACAGAGGTCCGTGTATGTAAACACGGATTTCCGTTCTCATAGAGGGGGAAGGGCTGTGATCACAGGCTTCCTATATATGGAAGCCGTGATCACTCCCTTCCCCCTGCCAGCTCAGCCCACACACAGTTATAACACACCCAGGAAACACAGTTAACCCTTAGAGCGCCCCCTACAGGTTAACCCCTTCACTGCCAATGACATTTACACAGTAATCAGTGCATTTTTATACCACTGATTGCTGTATAAATACCAATGGTCCCAAAAAAATGTCAAAATGGTCCGACATGTCCGCTGCAATATCGCAGTACCAGGAAAAATCGCAGATCGCTGCCATTGCTAGTAAAAATAATTAAAAATAAAAACCCTAGAAATGAATTCTCATCATCCGTAAATGCGTCAACTTTTGCGCAAGCCAAACAATAAACGCCGATTGTGATTTATGTGTCTATTATCTGGTGGTGGATGCATATGAGTTTGAAGCACACTGGGTGTCCTGTCAGAAGCTTTACATAACGTTATTGTGGCAACCCATTATATGTGGACTTATTGCTCACTACTTTGCATTTTTTGCTTCATTTGAATTGTTTCAATTTTTCAGCTTTTTATATTGTGTCCCTTATACTTTTAGTATTTTGGCTGCTGCTAGTTTTTAACCTAAGCGCAGTTTACCTTTCCTTTTATTGAATTCCTCCAGTTTGCTGGACAATCTCCGTTGCTTGACCAACTGCTAACAGTTTACTCTCTGAAGCAGCATTTAGCTAAATGATTCTTTCATAGAGAGAAAAAAAAATTAGTTGACAGTAAAATGAAGAAATTCAATCATGTGATTAAAATGAAGCTTCAAAGAATGAGTTTTTACCTTTGTAGTTTATGGTGCTTTTATACTAGTTAAATTAATTATATATTGGATCTGCACTTGTTTTATCTCTGACAAAAGACTAGCTGGGGTTCAGCCTGTGTAATGAACATGGCCATCCAGCCCCAGCATCTGTAGACTGATTCTTGGTCCACAGCTGGCTGAGGGATGGAGCGACAAATTGAAGGAATGTACCGTGCAGTAGTACCTATGCTGCAGCTGCCAGAGTGAATGCATACACTCCTGTGATTTATCACTGTAAATATTAATCCAATGGGTGTTAAAGTTTTGATGGCAAGACTATTATGAAATATTCCACGGTTGCCGGACTGAATGCCCTTTGCCCCTTCTTTGTCTAGGATGTGACACACTTTTGCACAGGGCATCCAAATAGGGTCTAGACACTCTGTAGGACAGCAGGGGGACATCTGTCTCACGTCTGGCTGTTGGAGGGAACATGCTATAAAGGAGGAAAGTATTTGATTGATGAGGATAAATAATTCAAGTACCCTCCCCCCTAAAAAACGGCATCTTAAGCACCTCTCTAACAACACTGTATGCACATGAAATGCACATATAATTGTTATGGGAGGTAATATATTTGGTTATGATTCTTTGGTGTTTTTTTTTGTTTTTTTTGGAGGGCTTTGTATGCTGTTTTTTCTTTTCTTTTTAAATGCCACTTTTGCTGCAGAATATCCTACAGCAAGAATGAACAAAAAAATTGAGATAGCCTGATGTAAACAGGCAACGGAGTCCCTTTACAACCTGGCTGCCCATAGAGCTGACAGGGGTTCACCCATGTCCACTCTGCAGAAACTAAACAGGCATGCAGGACTGGTGCTAGACTATTTTGTGCCCTAGGCAAGACCAGCTACTTGCGCCCCCTCCCCCCCCCCCCCATGCATGAACATGCCAGTGCTCATCCCTGACCAACACTGCTGTAAAGGATAGGAGGGTTTAGTTCTGCTTTAAGACTTAAAGGGCCACGGTGGGTGGGAAGGGGTTAAAGACTCCTCCATGCCATACTCGGTGACCCTGACTTGATGGTTCCTCCATATCATGCTGTCATACCCAGTGACCCCCATATTCCTCCATGTCATATCTGGGGACCCCGATGTCCCTCCATGTCATACTCAGGGATCCCGATGTTCATCCATGTCACACACCCCAGGGACCGCAATGTTCCTCCATTTCATGCTGTCACACCCACTGACCCCCATGTTCCTCCATGTCACACCCAGGGACCCTGATGTTCCTCCAGGTCACACCTGAGGACCCCAATCCCCCCTGGCACACTTAGTGACCCCAATATTCCATGTCACACGCAGGGACCCTGATCCCTTGTTCTGGGGACTCTCACCGGGCGGTATGAAGAGAGTGGCCCGCACTCTGCCCTCCTTCACCATGATCCTGTTGATTCCTTCTCCCAGGACGCTCTTCTCCTGAACTACAGTGCTCAGCACAGCTCCTGGTGGAAGGAGAAGCGGCAGTCAGAGAGCACCGCATGTCCTTCATTACCATCCTCCTCAGACCATTCCAGGGCCCCGTTGCTTCTGCTCCAGTAAAGGTGCCGAGCTCTAGCTCAGGTTTAGCTCCCCTCCGCTCCCTGCTTGATACCGACCCAGTGAAATTAACCCACTCAGAAAGTCACTTCCTGCTTGGGGATCAGATTGCTCAGCTCCAGCTGAAGAGGATCATCATGCAGGCAGTGCTCCAGTGGGCTCCTTTCCTGCCTCTTGGGGGCCCCCAACAGCAGAATGCCAGGACTTGGTAGTTCCGCCACTGCCCCAGACACAAGGCATCTTCCTCTGTCCCTTCTTCCTCCCCCACTGCCGCCCTTCCCCTCAGCTCACAAGCATCATTCATGACGGAGAGAGAGTGCTGGCCCGTGGCTTCGCCCCTAGGTGGCAGTGCGCCCTAGGTGGCTGCCTAGTTTGCCTAGTGGAAGCACCGGCCCTGCAGGCAGGGAGTTGACATCGATCCCATTTGGCTCCGATCAGCAGGGTATCCTTTCACAGATCCCCTACTGCTCCATGTGAAAGGAGCCTTAAAGTACACCTTTTCTTGGAGAAATGTGGAGGCTGTCACTGATGGCATCATTCTGACAATTCTAGTAGCCTGGTTGTTATATTGGCCCTGAGCCACTGACATGGAATTATCATATACAGAGGCTGTGGACGTGGTATACTTGGATTTTGCAAAAGCGTTTGACACAGTTCCCCACACACGGCTAATGTGTAAGGTAAAGTCTACAGGTTTGGATAGATCAGTTTGTAAATGGACAGAAAACTGGCTAAAGGCCCAATTTCAGAGAGTAGTAGTTAATGATTCAAAAGCCTCGTACACACGATGCGTTAGTTGTACGACCGCACGTCCAACTTTTCTCAAAATTGTCTGTCGGTGGTTTTGTCTAGTGTACTGACGTGAGTCAAGTTATCGTCTGACAAATGCGAACGTAGTGACACGTTAGAAGCGTATAAAGAGGATGTTCAGGTGAATGTGAAATGTGAATTACGGACGCAGGTTTACACGACCGAACACTTCCTGGATTCCGAGCATGCGTTTGTACTTACAACTTTTGTTTGGCCAACTTCTGTACACACGAGCTGAAAATTGGCCAACGCCTTGTCGGCAGACAAAAGTTTTCTAGTCTTCTCACACAACTTCTGTTGGACGATAATGCTGTCGAATGGTACGTACTAACGGTCGGATTATCAGGCGACTTACTTTGAATAATCTAAGGTTATTCGTGGTGTACCCCAAGGTTCAGTGTTGGGACCCTTACTTTTTAATATATTTATAAATGATATCGGGTCTGGAATTAAAAGTACTATTTCAGTCTTTGCAGATGACACCAAGCTATGCAGTGCAATAACATCCTTACATGATGTGATGTGTGTGAAGCCGACCTCAATGCACTGTTTAATTGAGCAACCATGTGGCAAATTAGGTTTTTTGTATATTTTGAAAGATTATGTTATGCCAAGTATGGTGACAAACAACGGTACTTAAAAATCTCCATAGGCGACGCTTTAAAAAATGTTAATCCTTACCAGGTTAGAGTTACAGAGGAAGTATTTTTCTAGAATTATTTCTCACACTCTGATGAACGCGGAGATACCTCACATGTGTGATTTTAACACCATTTACATTTGCGGTCGCGACTTACGTATGCAATTTCTTTGCTGCGTGAGCTCGCGGGGACAGGGGTGCTTTAAAAAAAGTTATTTATTTTTTAAATTTATTTTATTTTATTTATTTTTTTAGCACTGTTCCTTAAAAAAAAAAATCTGATCACTTTTATTGCTGTAATAAGGAATGTAAACATCATCCAGACAGTAATAGGTGGTGACAGGTACTCTTCAAGCATAAATCGGGGGTCTAAAAGACCCTCATTCCCTCCTTTGCTCTTAACAGTATTCAGATCGCCAAAAACGGTGATTCTGAATACTGTCATTTTTTTAAAATCTGCATCATTGGCAGCTGAGTAAACCGGAACTGACATTGTGACGTCGCTTCCGGAATTACACGAAGGAGACCCGATCAGAGCTGATTCCGGCTTCTGTTGAGACTCCTCACAGCCGGCGGATGCTTCGGATGGATGCTCCAGTCTCCCGGTTGGACAGAAGACCAGGGAAGAGTGGCGGGAGGAGGGGGTGATGTCACTTCTCGAAGCCTGGGATAACAGCCGAGGGGCTCCAGAGCCGGATCGGCCATTATCACTAGATAGCCGACCGCCCGCTCTGAAAAACGCTACATCCACTTCTCCCTATCGACGTACGGGTATGTCAAATTGTGTGAAGTGGTTAATAATGGCATGCAATGCCAAGCTGCAGTTTCCAAAGCGAGCACAATCTTTTGTATTAAGAGAGGTATGGACTCCAGAGAGAGAGAGATTATTTTGCCCCTGTACAAATCATTAGACCTCATCTGGAATATGCAGTTCAGTTTTGGGCACCAGTTCACAAAAGGATATCGGGGAATTGGAGAAAGTGCAGAGAAGGCCAACCAAACTAATAAGAGGCATGGAGGAGCTCAGCTATGAAGAATAATTAGAGGAACTAAATGTATTCTCTCTTAAAAAGAGATTAAGGGGGATCAACATATACAATACATAAGTGGTCCATATAGTGAACTTGGTGTTGAGTTGTTCACTTTAAAGCGGAGCTTCAGTCATTATTTCATCTTTACATCTATTAAATCCTCTGCCCTTGCTGTTTTACCTTTGGATAGTAAAACATTTTTTTTTTCTGCAAGTAAATAGTTTATACAGCCCACTTCCTGTTTCTTGTCTGAAAAAATGCCTTGGCATATGACACCATGCACAGCTCTACCTAGTTTACCAGAACGGGAGGGGGGCTGAGTCATAAGAGAGCCAATGAGAGCTGCAGAGCTAGAGGTGTGCCTCTGTGTGTCTGTGTAAATCCAGGAAGTGAACAGGCAGCAGCTTCAGCTGCCCACAGTTAAAATGATTGCAGCCAGACTCAGTGGAGGGAGATTTCTGCAGCATATTTGGCAAGTACAGTATCACAGTATATATAAAATAATATGCAAAGTTTTTGGCTGCAGTTCCTCCTTAAGGTCATTACAGGGGACAAGGGGGTACTCTTTACATCTAGAGGATAACAGATTTTGTCTCCAAATAAGGAAAGGTTTCTTCACAGTTAGAGCTGTGCAAATGTGAAATAGACTCCCTCCAGAGGTAGTTCTGGCCAGCTCAGTAGATTGGTGTAAAAAAGGATTCTTTCCTAAATGTACTTAATATAACTGGACACTAATATTTATAGGTAAAGTTGATCCAGGGAATATCCGATTGTCGCTCAAGGGATCAGGAAGGAATTTTACCCCTGCTGAAGCAAATTGGAGCATGCTCTGCTGGGTTTTTTTTTTTTTGCCTTCCTCTGGATTAACTAAAGGTATAGGATTGTGTACATGGGATTGTATGAATTGTTTTTTTCCTTTTATTGGTTGAACTAAATGGACTTTTTTCAACCTCACGAACTATGTAACTCCCCTTTGAAAACCTAATCTCTCTTTTTGATGAGATGTATATAAATATGCACCACTTTATCTAACAATTGTGCTACTCTACAATTCATACAACCTCTAAACTTTGTGTTTGTTATTTTGGAAACCCAGTATAAAAGAAACGTAGGGGTGAAAAAAGGTGACTTAACCAACCATGTTTTGCGTACAATTCTTCATGGTCAGTGTAATTGGCAAGTCCTTTGTCTATAACCTTTGTGCTAAATGGTGTTTCCTTTTCTCATTTCAGAAAGTTGGAAGGTATTAGTATGCATTTCAGGAAAGTAAGAGTAATGTCAGGAGTCCTTATCCACATGCCTGTTCCAGATCAGTGACTCAACCTATTGAAGCAGGAGGGTCAGCATGACAACCAGACAACTAGAACTGAAGAATGTGAAGTCACCAGTGGAGGCTTCCATGTTTCTCTCACAAAAGGTTTCTTTTAAAAACAGTGTGTACTAAACCGGCATTCACAATAGAGATTAATTAAAGTGTGCCCAAGTGCAAACAGTGAAAATGCAATACAAATGTAATGCAAATGCTGTCACGATACCAGTGTGTTAACAGTCTCAGTACTTCACACAAAGGGTAGCCACCAGTAGTACACAATATACATATGGCTATCTAACAGGATTGAATCTATAAAACAAATGAGTTTACAATCTGAGGAATTACAGTTACTACAGTGTTTGATAGAGGGTTGGTTCACACCATGAATCACACAGCAACGCGCTGTGCGATTCACATGCGATCCAGGTGCAGTGGAATTTTAGTCCATTCATTTAAATGGGCTTAAATCACGTTGGACCGCATCATAATTTAAAAAACACACAACAACTAGATCACATTGTACTACTGTATCGTGCAATCTGGTGCAAGCAAATGCAGTGTGTTTGGGGTGTTGTTAACACTGACACCGCATACAGGGCCGCTGATAAGGCAGTACAACCAGCCCTGTTGTTCTGGGCCCGGACCCCTTCAGTAAGACAGGGGGGCCCGGCAGCTTTATTGTTCATTCCTGCCTATAATAATAAATTGATTTCAGTAGTCCACACACCCACTTCTACTGACTACCCAGGGTTTAAATTAAATTACCCTGGGCCCCATCATGTCAATAGAGGGGCCCAAGAAGCTGGAGCAGGGCAGGAACTTTTTTTTCATTTTCGGGCGTAGGTACATGAAGTGCAGTCGCATGACCCGCTGAACATTATAGTTCCGGGCGGCCGGCCATTGCCTATGCCGTTCCCTCCCTGGCGGAGTGATTCAGTGATCCCTGGTGGAGTGATTCAGCAGGTGCCGTGGAGTGACGGAGAGGCTTATGTGAGGTGGAGGGCGCAGATCAGCGATACCAGTGGCGGGTGGCGGTGCACAGGCAAGCGACAGGCAGCATGCCTGAAAGGAAGGTACCGGCCCCAGACTCCCCACCGTGTGCTAATTGACATTATCATTTTAATGTTTACAGGACAGCAGGTCCCCTGTGACTCTGTGTCTGTGTCACATGGCTGTTGGGTACTGACTTTGCTATGGCAGTACAGTGTTAGTCTGAAACACCTAGTACAGCCATAACAAAGTAAGTACCTAACAGCCATGTGATACGGTGTGGCAGTCCAGTTCTGATATCATTAATCAGTCCATATATATAAAATATGTAAACCAAACCTGAATATGAAAATGTAAAGATATAAAAATATATATAAAGTGACAGGTGCCCTTTCTTTGTGCTTGTAACAAAATATTGGTGCAGGTGGACAGATTAATGATATTAGAACTGGACTGACATGAGTTTAATGGTTATTATATGTGTTGTTTATTGATTTCAGGTACTATCACAGTATTTCATGTTCACTATTTAAGGTCCATATAAGCACCTGTCACTTTACTAACTGCAAATGCAATCTAATTTTTGCACATACCAAGGAATATATTCACCTGTTAGTTCAATATAACACATGTCACTTTATCATGAATTTGATTTAATTTTATGAATTTGTTTGTGAAGTAGCACTAAGCATGTTTCAATGATTAATTTGGAGTATACACCCATCATAATAAACAGAGCAGCTCCATACCCGCTACCTATTTAATAGTGTGAACTAGCCCATAAAAACTGGGTGGGGGCAGCAGTAGACTGGGGGTGCCAATGTGTAGGTGAGGATTTGTGGACGGGGGCCCCATCAGGAAGACTGTATGGGGCCCCGTGATTTTTAACAGCAGCCCTGACCGCATATCCCAGGTGCAGTGCATTTTGAATGCGGGGCACGAAAAAGCGCATGGAATGGGGGTTTCCCGTACCATATTCTGGTGTGAAATGGCCCTGAGATGAGATATTTGAAGTCATTTAACGTATATGGAAAATACAGTTACATAGTACAAAAAGGTTAGAACTAATTTCAATCAATTTCAGCTGCCTTGGTCCAGAAGACCATAGGTCATTGATGCCTTAAGCCTCGTACACACGTGCAGATTGTTGGCCAACCGAGCGTCCAACTTTTGTCCAAATTGGGCGACGGCGGTTTTGTCTAGCGTACTGACATGAGTCAAGTAAATGGCCACCAAAGCCGAATGTAGTGACGTGTTACGAGCGTATAACAAGGAAGTTCAGGTGAATGTGATTTGTGAATTACAAACACAGGTAACACAACCGAACACTTCCTGGATTCCGAACATGCGTGTTTGCACTTCCAACTTTTTGCTGTCCAGCTTCTGTACACACGAGCCAACAATCGACCAACGCCTTGTTGGACAACATACGTTTTCTAGTCTCGTCGTCCAACTTCTGTTGGACAATGATTGGAAATCGACTGTAGAATCGCACGTACATACGATCGGATTATTGGCCAACAGGCTGTTGGACGACTGTTGTTGGCCAAGAATCGGATCGTGTGTACGGGCCTTTAGTATGCACCAGTAAACTGGACAATATTAGACCAACTTCCTAAATGTTTTAATTGTTTCCTAAGGGCAGACATATTTTATATGGTATTATGTTTTAATAAACACCCTGCTCAGATTTCCTGTTATAGCAAATGGACAATCAAATGTATTTTTTTTTAAAATGTGCAGTTATTTTTCTAATTGTGTGCTGGGTTACTTTCTTTCTTATGATCAAAAGCTTAAGCAGTAGGCTTGTGATTAGGAATGAGCCAAACTGCCCTGGGTTCATCTGAACCTGTCAAAGTATAAATGCCAATTTTCTGGACTAATTCGCAATGGGAGTGTCAAATAGCATGAGGGGTGGGAACTGTCCTGAAGAATTTGTAACAATGCAAAAAAAATAGTTTTCCCTATTTCCAATTGGCCAGGAGTAGCAATTGTTAAAATGCTTAAAGTAAAACATTAAAAATGCCTGGGGGGTGTGGGGGTGTCCTAATCCTGCATGTTATAGGCACATCTCTGTGATGTACAGAAAATGCAACAGTAGCACTGGCTTTTCCAAAGAAAAGAAATGTTTTAAAATTGCTGGAAAATTACATTTTATTCCTGGCTTCTTTAAAAATGAAAATTAAACAGTGCATAAACCCCTCCACGTGTCTGCTATGTTGTATTATGGGGGACATTTGGAGAGGTCCGGTTTTTTTGTTTTTGTTTTTTTGTAAATGCTGCTTTTGCTGTAGGACATCCTACAGCAAGAATGAACAAAAAAAGTGACTCTTTGAGTCTGGTATTGATTTTAAGGGGGTATCTCTCAATGCCAGACGGGGCCGTGTTCATGTGAAAATTAACACTAAGGCGGTACTCCGGCTTAGAGATGAGCCATTCACTGCGTGCAGTAATGTAATGTACAGAGTCCCGCGATAACACATTCTGTCCTTTATTACTACACACCTTAGCCTGATGAATATTGCATTTAGGAGGAACACCGCTGATCTTATGCCCTCTCCACCAATCCAGCATATCTCTGCAACCTAACTCCCAGTGACCGAAGAGGGGCCCATCGTGCACTAGCGCAGACCTCATGCATGCATTTAATTAATTCCTTCACTCTCCCATACGATTCAGCTGGATACATGGGGTCTTCATACCACAGGTACAGTCCCTGTTACTTTTGGGAAACCAAATGCCAGGGAGGGAGCCAGAATACTGATCCCCTCACTAACCGAGGACCTGCCGCCCCAGCCTGATACTGTTCCTTGCCAGTTGCCTGCTATACACTCTCCACCAGTACATGGTTACCTGTGGCAACTATTCTCCTGCTCTGACTCTTCTGCCGAGTTAACCCTTTGTAGTTGCCTTCCTCTTGTACCCTGTGTGTGCTTTACAGGCCCTGTTCTTCTGATACACCATGTACCACCATGCACCCCTTTAAATAATTTCAGTCCAGGTTTAGAACAGTTAAAATACTTTACTGAGGTTCTTGTGACATCACAGACAGAAAAAAAAATGCCATGTTCACTGGATGAACTGCTTTGTGATTTTTTTTCATAAATATACATCTGAAAGCATTTTAGTATATAAGTTTTATAAGTGTGTCACTGGTAGATCAACAAGCATTTTTCTGTACTTGCAGCATCTTTAAAGGAATATAATGTGGGCAAATATGCATGCCTTGCGGAGATGCATTGCATTTTTTTTCCTTGACATACTTTAACCACTTGACCACTGGGCACTTAGACCCCCTTCCTAACCAGAACAATTTTCAGCTTTCAGCGCTCTCACATTTTGAATGACAATTACTCAGTCATACTACACTGTACCCATATGAAATTTTTGTCCTTTTTTCACACAAATAGAGCTTTCTTTTGGTGGTAGTTAATCACTGCAGGGTTTTTTATTTTTTGCGCTATAAAGACCAAAAATTTTGTAAAAAATTGCATTTTTCTTTGTTTGCAAATTAGCAATTTTTCTTCATAAATTTTGGACAAAATTTATATTGCTACTAGTGTTGAGCGAACCCGGACTGTAACGTTCGGGTCCGTACCGAACTTTCGGGTGTCCGTGGCACGGACCCGGACCCGGACATTTCAAAAATCGTTCGGGTTCGGTCCAGGGTTCTGCTATTTTACTCCACGTGTTGAGAAGCTGCAGGGCAGCCAATCAACAAGCGTTTCACTGGTTTGCCCTTAGAAGCCATCACAGCCATGCCTACTAATGGCATGGCTGTGATTGGCCAGTGCATCATGTGACCCAGCATCTATATAAGCTGGAGTCACAGTGCTGCAGTCACATGCTCCTTGGGTTAGTGTAGGGAAAGGAAGCTGAAAGCTTGAGGGACAGATTTGAGACATTTTAAGACCTGATCCTGCAGCCTGAGATAGATTACTTTACTACTGCTGTCTGTGCTGTTGCTCTGAGGACAGATAGCCTTAGAGATTTCACATACCGCTGCTTTGAGTTGCAGATCAAGCTCTGCATAAAACAACGATCGCTACGATCGTGCTCAACGATCAGATTGTTGGGGGAATTTGAGATTTCAAATACCGCTGCTTAGAGTTGGAGATTTGCAGATTAAACTCTGTCTAACGAAACGATTGTACGTTCGTACACAACGATCAGATTGTTGGGGGAATTTGAGATTTCAAATACCGCTGCTTAGAGTTGGAGATTGCAGATTAAACTCTGTCTAACGAAACGATCGTACGTTCGTACACAACGATCAGATTGTGGGATCGTACACAACGATCATATTGTGGGAGTAATTTGAGATTTCACATACTGATGCTTTGAGTGATCTGACTGCACTAGGTAGAGGCTTCTGCTTAGAGGGACAGATTCTTGTTCCAAAACCATTGCGTACTCCTATAGGGCC
>BLSH010085853.1:1848045-1860422 GCA_018402905.1 Glandirana rugosa | reverse complement strand
ACCAAAAGGGATCTTCGGTAGTGTCGGTACGGATGATTACCGTACCTACACTAACCGGTCACGTAGTACACTGGGTCGGAGATATAATCCGACCTCAGTATACGAGAGACCCATCACATCCCTCTCCTACGATGGCCACGACACTCCCTGTCTAACGTCTATCTATCTATCCATCTCTAATGATGATGATGACGAAAATCCGTGTGTAACGTCTATCTATCTATCCATCTCTAATGATGATGATGACGAAAATCCCTGTCTAACGTCTAGAGTAGGACGTAATGTCTTTCTAGACTGACCTGATCCATCTCAGATGACGAATCTCCCTGTCTAATAACAAGATTTTAGACTCTACCTAGTCCAGTCAGATCTTTCTGTAATGCAGGATGAGATCTGCAATCTGTCCCTAAAAGCAGTAGTAGTAGTAATCTCTACCTATCTATCTATCTGCAATGTGTGCCTAAAAGCAGTAGTAGTAGTAATCTCTACCTATCTATCTATCTGCAATCTGTCCCTCACAGCACCGGTAGCATCCTCTCCCTACACTACCCAGAGAGCATATGACTCCAGCCTAATATAGAGGCTGGGTCACATGATGCACTGGCCAATCACATCCATGCCATTAGTAGGCATGGCTGTGATGGCTTCTAGGGAAAACCAGTGAAACGCTTGTTTATTGGCTGCCCTGCCCTGCATGTGTGATCAAATACCCGAACCCAGAACTCGAATCCAAACTTTTTTTAAAATGTCCAGGTTCGGGGCCGGGTCACGGACACCCCAAAGTTCGGTACGAACCCGAACTTTACAGTTCGGGTTCGCTCAACTCTATTGCTGAACAATGGCAAATAAACAACGAAAGTAAACGAAACCACTAAAAAGTGTATGTCTAAAAACTGTGCCAGTAAGTAACATTGGGTTTTTTGTTTCCCCACAAATCTTGGCTAAAATCAGAAGACTTTAAATCATATGCTGAAACTAATATTACAAAAATATAGTCATTGAAGCATAAGCAGCGCTCCTCTAGTGTATTGCACACCTTGAACAGTTCTAAATGATTGCACGATATGACAGGTAAGTCCAATAAATCAAAATATCAGATATGCCAAAGCCAAAATTTGCACTCACCACATCCTCAAACAACATATACCTTTGATCTTATCCTTGCCCTCATAAAGTCACGCTAGATTAGTATCTTCCACCAGTCTCAATGTCTCATAATGAAGGGAAACAGACCTCATAGTGTAATACTGTTAAAACTATTTATTCCCATAATTTCAAAATTTTGGCAAAATTGCTGGAGTCAATGGAGAATAAGAAACCTAAAATGAAAACTTTTTTTTTAGTTTTCACTAAACTAGGGAAGTGTACAAACCCATTTAAGATTTTGCTGCCTCTGCCCTGCTGGAGAGATTTCCCTTCATTTTGTGTCTTGGGAACAAAAGAAATGGAGAGGAAATATTTTCAATATGAATTGATTTTCACTTTTACACAGTTGTCACATGAACAGGTATCCCCACTGGAATATTTTCCTTCATTACTTGCACTAGTGACAACTCAACATTTTTTCTTCATTGGCTTGGTGAAAATGGTCACCATGATGAATAGAAAAAGTGAATCTTCCCAGTGGTGAGACAGACAGCAATAAAATTAGGTAGTGTGACCACCTTGGGATTTACAGAAGCTCCTAATGGATCCTTGGGGTTAAAGAAGCTTCTGTAAATTAATTCTGGACCCATTCTTTTACAACATTGTCCCAAAAAATGGTCTTTTGTTAACATTGTTATTTATGTATTTTTCACAGACTGCAGAAAAAAAATAAGCTAAAATAAAATCTTTGAAAGCAACGATATATACAGTAAATGGTAATCAAAGAAAAACAAAGATAGAAACATATAAATACAAAGAACATTACATGAAAAAGGACTAAAGTAACCTAAATACACCTCCAGATAATGCACCTTCTAAATAAAAAAAAACAAAACTTTTTTTTCATGATAATTTTATCTAAGCAGTTCAATGAACCAGGGAATTTATACGTCTATGAAATTTGACTGGGAGTAAAATTAATTTTGCTGAAATCACCTAACAATAAGAAAATTTCTTGTTGACCCTAGAAACCAATCTGCTTTAAACTGATATTTGTACAGTCCATGTTTTGGGAGTGGACCAAGGATTCTGGCTGGATGCTTAAGCAGAACATTTCCCCTTAGAACACTTTTAATTCATAAGCCCCAACTAGCTTTCAGCACTACAAGATACAGCTTTGGTTCTGATTTCAGCATGCTTATCATTTGCTATCATTTTATTTTAGTTAATTTTATAGCGCTGTCAATTTACGCAGCGCTTTACATATATATTGTACATTCACATCAGTCCTTACCCTCAAGGAGCTTACAGGCTATGGTCCCTAACTCACATTCATACATATACTAGGGCCAATATAGACAGGAATTAATTTACCTACCAGCATGTCTTTGGAGTGTGGGAGGAAACCGGAATACCCGGAGAAAACCCACACAGGGAGAACATGCTAACTCCAGGCACGTAGTGTCATGGATGGGATGCGAACCAGCAACCCTTTTGCTGCCAGACGAAAGTGCTATCCACTACACCACTGTGCTGCCCTATTATTTGTTTAGCAGGTAGTAGTGACATATAACAGGTGTGTGTGTGTGTGTGTGTGTGTGTGTGATGTGTATGTGTGTTATTTGTGTGTATGGCCAATGTTATTAATAACTGGGAAGCATTCCAATACCCTGGTCCAACTTTTGCACTGAGCTTTGGAGGAATTTAGCTACACCTGTGATGCAAAAGCTTTCATGAATTGCATTTGCATTTATTTTCTAAGCTCTTTTAGAAAACAATAGGCAACATGTTTTGTTATGTACTACACATATTTTCCCTAATCATTCCATTTCATAAATGTTCTCACAAATGTTTACAAAGAGACACATGAACTTGATTTTTTTAAATAGTGAATTACATTTAGGCTCCATGCACACTGAAGCTGATAAACGACCGTTCATGGTCGTTTGGGCTTTTTTTTAACAGTCCATAAACGCCCCTTTATGTTATCCTATGTGTCCATGCACACATGGACGTTTATTGTCGTTTAACAGCAGTGGCGTTTATGGGCTGCTATCTGAAAGCTATGAATTGGTGTTCAGGAGTCGTTCTGACTACAAAAAATTATGGACGCCGATAAACGCTCTTAAACGCTGCTAAAGGCCCGTTTATCGGCATCCATCGCTTTTTGTAGTCAATGGAAGCTAATGAAGTAAAAAAAAAGCTAAAAAATGCAGACGCCGATAAACGCGCATAGACGCTGCTTACTAAACGCTGTTAGAAGCACGTTTTCTAAGTAGCATCTCCTGCCACATAATCCAATGCCCAGAGAGCGTCCAGTGTGCAGGGAGCCTAAGTTTGCCAAAGCACTGTGTATTATAAACAGCTTTCAAAATAAAATACTGCTTGCACCTCTTTCCATCCTTTGTTGTATCTCCATGATGTTAGTCTCCTGTATGATGCTGGTCTTCTGTATGCCTATGCAATGTGCATCAACATGGCAACTTGTGGTCTCCATAGAAAGTTTGTGCGACAACAGGGTAACAAGGTAAAGGAACAATTAGGAGACTAAGTACTCTGTCACCCTATAAAAGGAAGTGCTTAGACAATGACTTTCATGGTGGGGTCATCAGTTTATATTTTAATGAAAAATGCAAATTTAAGAATACTGAAAATTGCTTTTGAAATTATATAATGGGTAAAGTCTAAGATGAGATTTTAGTGATTAGATTTATATATACTTTAAGGACAATTTTGTGATGCCTTCTGAGACTCTGTGCTTCTATTAAGAGAAATATGGCTTTATAATTTGCATTACTTTGCTTGGCCAAGGTCATTTTAACATTGCATGAAGATCTATGACAAATGGCTATTTTCTTATGCAAACACAGCATAAACAAGATGTCAGGGATCACTGGTCATCATTGTGCTGTATAAAATCAACTGGATGGGAAATATCCCAGGAGTGAACTAGTTTAGTATGTTCCATTGGATTCCCAACTCCCTCACATTATTTTTTTTTATCCTCCAGCCTTTCCACCATTAATATGGATAGATGCATCTCATCTGCATAGTAATTAGCACACAATTATAAACTGCAGACACATAAAATATAAAGCTTTTCATGCACCGGTGAGTAACAGCACAGCTTATCTGCATCCTGTACCTCACTAACAATACATTTAAGAATGCATAGAGTGGTAAATTTAATCAACAAATAAAAACACTGAAGTGTGAATTAGTTCATGGTAATGGTGAGAAATAACAGTATATACACCGTTTTACCTTATGTTTAAATACCAACTCAGGTAATTTAAAAATCTTTGAGCAAAATTTAGAAAAGCAGCTCATGTTGCAATAGTCACCTTCAATCTGAAGCTGTCCCCTACATTACTTCTTTTGCGGCATAAGTTGTCTTCAGTATACCAGGCCAATTGATGCCCAGAGAACATACTAATGTAGGTCATACGAATGCAGGTCATACAGGCCTCATACCTTGATGGGGCATCACCACAGAAACCTTCATTCATAGTGTAGTGATGCAGAGAGTGGTGTTGAGGTCATTGCATCAGCATCGCTTTCTACTTCTCCAAGGACCAGCCACCACTGGAGAACACCAGGAGAAGAAGAGGACCTGGCGTGTAGGTCACCACCCAGAAGACATTGTCAAAATGTAAGTATATTGTGAATAAGTATATTGAGGAGCCCCTGGAGGAGGGAGGTTAATTGTGGAGGTAGGACTAAACAGTATGTAAACTTATAAGTAATAAATATATATATGTGTACATATATATATATATATATATATATATATAACATTTTATATAGCACAGCATCACAGATGAGGGTATATAGCGCAGCATCACAGATCAGGGTATATAGCACAGCATCACAGATCAGGGTATATAGCACAGAATCACAGATCAGGGTATATTGCGCAGCATCACAGATCAGGGTATATAGCGCAGCATCACAGATTAGGGTATATAGTGCAGCATCACAGATTAGGGTATATAGTGCAGCCTCACAGATCAGGGCATATAGCGCAGCATAACAAATCAGGGTATATAGCGCAGCAGCACAGATCAGGGTATATAGCGCAGCCTCACAGATCAGGGTATATAGCGCAGCCTCACAGATCAGGGTATATAGTGCAGCCTCACAGATCAGGGTATATAGCACCGCATTACAGATCAGGGTATATGGCAAGCTCAGCCACACATATCAGGGTATACCCCCCAATGTTAAATTCTTTACAATCATGCCAGCCAGATAAAATTTCACATAAGCATGCTGTCTTCTTGGCACCCTCCCACTTTAGTTAGACCATAGAAATTACACCATGTGTGGTAATTGGGTATTCCTATGATTGCTCTGCATCCACTCTCCACTGCTAGATACTGTATTTTTCATTCCTTCCTAACCTGGTAAACCCTTTGCAACAAATATAACAATATAAAAGACAATATATTGTTATCCTTCATCTATTTTACATTTTGTTCGACTCCAGTCTCTCTGAACCTACTAATCCAGCTGAGAGATGAAAGAAAGTGCCGCTCAGGCCGTGCGTTCCATCAACGGAGCTGCGGAGTCACTTCCGGTTTCTCACTGGCACAGAGAAACCGGAAGTGAGGCTGCAGCTCCTAGGAAAGCACCACCTATGTCCTACGGCATTGCCAATAGAAAACCCCACAACAGGGGAATGACCAATAAGGGAGTGATGCGGCGCATTGCATAGACGTCATGCAGCCCATAGTGCACTGTGTCCGGCGCCCATACACAGTGCACGTAAAGGACTTTTTTTTGTTTTGTCTTTTAAAGGACCATTTTTTTGTGACTAGCTTGGGGGGGGGGCGGCGCCCGTGCGCCCCCTATGGACAGGCTGCCACTAAAACTGGCAATATGTTTTTCAGGGTGGAATTGCCAACTGTCTTAAAAGCAGCTGTGACATTGTCATCCCAACGTGTGTATGCTGTGTGTGCCTGTTGGACTTTTCAGCTAATAGGAAGAGGAGGGAGTTACATTTAGTGTTGTGACAGAGAATGACGTGTCTCCTATCCACAACTCACATCAAATCATAGAGAGGCACTGAAAAAATGGTCATGGACCTGGTACCTAGAGCAAAGAAACATGGTAACTGGTAACAAAAGCAAAACATTTTGTTAATTATGGACACCTCTTCTGTGGGTATTTGAGTGGTCTTTTTAGTCATAGGTTAACATCTATTTTAATTGAGTAGTTTCACGTGTGTTGATATTACAAGTGAAACAGCAAAGTATATTAACCTGCTTGGCGGTATTCCCGAGTGTTGCTCGGGGTGGAATTTCAGTACCATTAGCGGTAACCCCGAGCCACACTCGGGATTGCATCACTGGATCCAAGTCAGCGCTACTCACCTTGTCCCCTGGATCCAGCGATGTCCCCCGCCGTGTCTGGGGGCTGCCTCTGTGTGCCGGGCTCCGTTCCCTGCGAGCGTTGCGTAGCACAGGGGCGGAGACCGGCGGCAAATTCAAAAAGTGAAACACACATAACACATACAGTACACTGTAATCTGTAAGATTACATTACTGTATCAAATCATTTCACATCCCCTTTGTCCCTAGTGGTTTGCCCAGTGCCCTGCATGCACTTTTATATTATATATGCCATTCTTTCTGCCTGGAAAATTGAGAATGTCCGTGGCAACCAAAAAGTGTCCCTTTACGTCAAAAGTGTTTTTTGATCAGCTAGAAAACACCGATAGTAAATAAGAATCATTTGCAGAATTGAGTAATAATGATTTTTGAGGAAATCTATCATCAGACACTGAAAGCGACAACAGTGACAATTCTGCAACTGAGCAAATTTCAGTCTTTTTGGTTTGATTGCATTATTGAAGAAACTTTATTACTATTATGTTATTATTTTTGATAATTATTTTAAGTTATTTATTATATTATAATTTATGATTTCATGTTTCAAATTTTATCATACCCGGGATGTCTACTAGACTCTTGTTTGGACAGATTTAAGTGAGTTATTGCTAAGAATTACAGGCCTACAATATAAAACGCCAAATTTCCATGCAAAATAAAGTACCGCTTTCAGCACCAAAAATCTGAAATAATCATACCGCCAGGGAGGTTAAACATCAAAATCTTCAGTTTTATAACTAAAAAAAGATCATTTATAGCCTTTTTTCTTACTAGTTTATTATTAATACTAAAATGTGTTTTAATATTATTAAAATGTTGTTTTTGAAACAGTAGGAAAGTAGATGTCCTACTGGGCTCCTATTATCGGAGATGGTACAAGCAGAAATGTTTTATTCCAACCTTAATAGATCAGACGTGGCAGTCTCTCAGATTGTAGTAGGTAGACCCACTTCCCCTACACCACTGTCACATAAGACAGGGAATAGCCAATAGTACGTGAAGAAAGAGAAAGACAAAGGGCATGCTTCTGATTTTTGTGAGTTCAATTCCAATGGGCACACTTCTGATTTTTGTGAGTACAATTCCAACCATACAGTGTTTTTTGAGGAGGTAAGAATTACTACACCAGAACTGCACCAATTATATTTTTCCCTTTTTATTCATGTAAAAGCTTGTTTTAATCAGTTACATGTAAAACATTCACATAGTTCATATGTACAATCTGCAGCCAAACAAATATGAACTCCTAAAAAGCAGATTTAAATAACACAAAGATCAGATGACAGATAAATAATTCAAGAAAGAACATTTTGGGCTTGATTTACTAAAAGGAAGTGCAGGAGAGCAGGGGGAATTTACTGAGGATAACTGGCACACTTCTCAGGAGGGTTCATATGAGTGTGCAGACCTTTACATACCCAGCAAACATGATCCAATAATTGATATGCCAAAGCTTATATTGTGGTCCAAATTTTACACAGTGCACTGAACATCGAAATATGCTTTTTTTGGTGCCTTATATGTTGCAATATAATTACTTTGTTGTTTTAAGCCATCAGCAGAATCCTCACAACTGAGTGTAAGGGCTCACTCCAACCCCCACCTTCCATTACCAAACAATGCTAAGAATGCAAGCACATTTTAATTTCCAGCTTATATAAAGCCTTGTCTTTATTGAGACTTATGTGTTAGATGCTTACATATCTTTTCATGAGCTGTGGTTCTATCTGATAACCCTATATCATTACTGTGTCCTGTAGGGGTCTGCAGATGGGACATAGCGGGGGATGCAGGCATGTGACATACCTTGGATGATGTTAAAGAAGATGAAAAGGCTTCGGGGGAGTACTATGATCTCTGCCAAAGGTAATAAAAGCATGTAAGCATTACACTCACAAATTACTCCCCCTGCATGAATTTAACATATAGATATATCTGATCCCAGGTCTGCTTAAGATTCTGTCTTAAAAAAACAAAAAAAGAAATAATTTGAAGCACCACTGATTATTTCACTTACAAAAGGCACATTTGCCAAAATATCAATTTCAAAAAGACCATATGCTTTGCTCTCAGAGCACATACGGCAGCTTAAAGTGGTTCTAAAAGCATGACAGTTATGAACTTCATGTATTCCACAATCAGCTCCCACCGGCCACCCCTAAATACTTACCTATCTCGATCCAGCACTGTGCCTGAGAGCAGGAACACTGCTCTCCCTCCTCACTGGTTTAGAGACAACAATGGGAGCCTGTGGCTCCAGCTGTTGTCAATCGAATCCTCTGTGCAGAAAGTGCGGGGCAGGGTTATGGGTTGAGGCATGCTGTGAGTGTCAATGGGCACACATAGCCTGGCTCAGGAGCGCGACCGCACGTCTGCCCCCATAGCAAATGCTTGCTATGGTGCAGACACAGAAGAGCAGGAGCAGACAGTGCTGGCGTGGGACACCAGAAGAGGAGGTTCAGGGCTGTTCTGTGAAATACCATTGCACAGAATAAGTAAATATAACATGTTTATTATTTTAATTAAGAAAAATATATAGCTTTACAGCCACTTTACCACTTTTCTACTGGGGCAATTTTTTAATAATTAGCAAACATATTAAAATGTGCATTTTTTTGCTAGAAAATTTGTTTAAACTCACAACATTTCTATATTTTCTGAAAGCAAAAGCCCTTTGGAATTTAATGAACAAACACAAAATAATACCCAATTTTTGGTAAATATAAAAGATAAGGCTGCATTGAGTGAACAGATTTCAAACATGTCAAGCCTTTAAGTTGTGCGCACCTGTGAAACAGCAAAAAACTATGGTTAACCATGACTGTTTGTGCCCAGTATGTGTGTGTTTGTAAATGGGTGTGTGCTTGGGGCAATGGTGGTGCTTTTCTTTTTCTTTTTATTATTTCTTTTTATTTTTTTTAAACTTTTTTATTTTTATCTATTCTATGTAATAATTTTAACACTATGTGATAGCAAGGGCAGATGACAGGCCCCCTAATGTTTCCTTTCGCGTTCCACTGCAGCTAATCAACCCAGGGAATGGCAGCTCTGAACCCGTAAGAGGTAATGACATTTATCACAGGGAGTTCCACATTCATTCCCCATGTCCCTCCCACGCTCTTCAAACCTGGTGGCACCATGGTGGGGGGGGGGGGGTTGCACCACATTTACTGTACTTTAAAAGTGATTGGGTGGCTCTGCTGCTGCAGTGAGCTGCTTGTTTTAACCCTTTGGTGAGCAAAATGTTTATAAATGTACCTTGTTAGACAATGGGTTAAAATTGATGTGTAGCCGGAACCATTTTTCAGTTTGGGATAGAATAGGGAAGGGTTTAAACCCCTTTCCCCTTTACCTTCCATCCCAGAGATGCACCAGGGAGTCAAAGTAAATCTCCGAAAGGGAGGGGAAATTGAGCACAATTAAATTGATGAAAAAAATATTACTCCAAGTACACCTGTGCTCAAATGTAATTATTTGGCTAGGTCTTGCTGAAATACATAAATTAAGAGTGATAGAAACACTATATTAATTACCTTTAAACAAAATTCTTTTATAGGTGTCCTTCAAAGCTGGCCAGATGTGTGAAAGCCAAGGCCCTTGGTCACATGATCTCTGCTGTAAGGGAATCTCCCTAACTGGTGTACAGACAACAATTTATTTATTTATTTCAGGTACTTATATATATATATATATAGCGCCGTCAATTTACACAGCACTTTACATATACATTGTACATTCACATCAGTCCCAACCCTCAAGGAGCTTACAATCTAAGGTCCCTAACTCACATTCATACATACAAACAAGATCCAATTAGCCTACCAGCATGTCTTTGGAGTGTGTGAGGAAACCGGAGTATACGGGGGAAACCCACGCAGGCACAGGGAGAACATGCAAACTCCAAGTAGGTATAAAACTAAACAAGTTCTAACCCTTCCTCACTCTGTCACAAAGAATGCTTTAATTGTTGTCTGTGTCCTTGTTGGAGAGATTCTTTTCACTTTCTTTTCACTTTCTATTCCATCCTGGAGATAGACTGAAATCTTAAACTGGGACATAACAATACCAAATAGAAGCATTCTAGCTCCACTTTCAGGTCTAACTTTTGATTGGGTGATAAAACATATCTAAATATGTTTTCACACAATCCCAGAAACCATAGGTTCATACCAAATGCTATTTAAATTTCCTTTTCAAATAAAAAGGTTGTTGAAATGAACACACAGTCACTGGACTAAAGGCATGCAGAAACGTCACACAATGTCAAATCGAGAGAACTACAAAACATAGTAGAATTTTATGAATAAAAATATAAATGAAGAAAGGTCAATTGGGTTCCACTTATTACTCCTTTTGAAAGGCTGCTAACACAAAAGATGTGTTTAATGATTATTACAATATATGGTCAAACAGTTGTGGACAACTGGCCATCACACTTATATGAGCTTGCTGGATATTCCATTCCAAATCCATGGAAATTAATATGGAGCGAGTTCCCCCTTTGCTTTTATAACAGCCTCTATTTTTTGGGTTTTAGTTTTCAGTCTTTCCACAAAATTCTGGAGTGTGTCTATGAGAATTTGTGCCCATTCAGGTAAAAGAGCTTTCTGATGTCAGGTACTAATGCTGGACGAGAAGACCTACTTCGCATTTTGTGTTCCACTTCATCCCAAAGATGTTCAGTAGGGTCAAGGTTAGGGCTCTGCGCAAGCAACTTGAGTTACATCGCACTTGTCAAACCACGTCTTTACAGACCTGGTTAGAGAGACATTATAATATACAGTAGGTGCCACTAAAAAGGCCAGTTGGCCCAATACATATTGGCAAGTAACCTCTGTTTCTGAACAGGCTTTTTTAATGCTAAAATTGTTTGTTTTTTTTAAAAAAGCATGACACAACTTATTCAAGCAGGAAGCTTTAATATACCAAAGTGTATTTCTATCCCAGCTCAAAAATCTAATTTTTTTCAAATATCAGTCATGTGAAGATGCAGTTTTTAATTACCATAAAACTGTTTTAGTAGCTGATATAAATTCTGCACATTCTTAAAATGAACTAGTTTGTATATCATGCAGGTAGTTTTCTCTGTTTACTTCAAATCCTCAGTCAGATTGAGAAGCTAATAAAGAAAGTACATGTGTCATTTGATTGCATTTTAGAAAATAATGCTGACTTCTAGGGCTGCATTACAGAAGACCTTACATGAGAATGCAAAACCTTTTTATCCTGTAGATCCCATCCCCCCTCCCAAGTAAAAATGCAGCTATCTAAAAAAAAAAACCATGTAGAAAAAAAGAAAAAGAGCTGAGCTGTAAGGTAAGTATATCTTTTTTTTTCTTCCTGTTTGAGGTTTTTTTTATTTACACTGAGATTTTGCATAGGGTCTAGAGTCTACAAGAAAAGCCTTGTTTTTCACAAAAAAGTGCAGGCCACTTTCACATCGGTGGCACTTTACAGGCGTTTTTAACCCCTTCCTTACCGGGCACTTAAACCCCCCTCCTGCCCAGACCAATTTTTGGCTTTCAGCGCTGTCGCATTTTGAATGACAATTGCGCGGTCGTGCGACGTTGTACCCAAATAAAATTTGCGTCCTTTTTTTCCCACAAATAGAGCTTTCTTTTGGTGGTATTTGATCACCGCTGCGTCATTTCTGATCGCCGCTATAAACAAAAAATGAGCGACAATTTTGCAAAAAAGAACAATATTTTTTACTTTTTGCTAAAGTACAAATCCATTAAAAAAAATATTCATCAGTTTTGGCCGATATTTATTCTTCTACATATTTTTGGTAAAAAAAAAATCGCAATCGGCGTATATTGATTGGTTTGCGCAAAAGTTATCGCGTCTACAAACTGGGAATTGATTTATGGCGTTTTTATTATTTTTTTTTTTTTTACT
>BLSH010085853.1:1823721-1837457 GCA_018402905.1 Glandirana rugosa | reverse complement strand
GGGATATAAAATATACATGAGGAATTGTTAAGGTCATTTTGTAAAAACTGTTAAGAACAATTGATCACTTATATTCACTAGTTAACAAGAATTGTCAAAAATGTTTTACTGGAATTGTTAAGGAGTACATATAAAATATAGGGAAAATACTTTAAGTCTATCGGAAAAGGTAATGTAAAAATCATATTTACTTTGCATATACAGACTAAGAACTTATTTTATCTAATTAGTAAATGGCTTAAGACTCAAAATATATTTTCTTATTGACAGAGACAGGCTTTACTGTAAGAATTCATTGAATTTTGAAGATAGATGGTGTTATTCTGTTAATGTGTATTCCAAAAAGGTATATCACTTCTGATCTCAATGAACGTAGCAACATCATGCTTTTAAAATATTAATATTATTATTAATTATACCAATAATAACAAAAAATAATAATAACCCTAACAACAAGATAGGAAAGTATTTATATTTAAAATACCACACAAAGGCAAAGCATGACATTTTAACCTATGAATAATAATAATAACAATCAAATTTTAAAATCATATTTACCTATATTAATAAATGTCAACTGTTATGTTAGCTTACTGATAATAATAAGAACAATAGCAATACTATGCTTTTTTACAAGTGTATTTCTGTGCATATATGAACAAAATATTATGGGTTCAGCCTTGCAGAATGGTTGCATATAACATATAGATATTAATATTTCCTATAAAAATGAAAAATCACTAAATGTTTATATATTACAAGGCTGGAAAATATATAGCTGTTGTAGTTTGGTAAAATTAGATTTAAAAAAGTTCACTATTTAAGCTTACCTTTAGCAAATCACATTCCTGTGTATACATTTTTACCTGATTTTAACAAAATAGTCATTTTAACTGTGATAGGCATCTGGTCTAGCACTATTTTTTGTAGAATGTTTAAATCTATTCAAACACAATATCATCAGAATTTTTTATTTTTTTTTTTAAAAAAAAGGTTAATGATTATTGTAAATATTTATGTATTTAACTATAACAATTGTTTGACTTCATATCATAACATAGAGTATTAGAATTTTAAAAAAGAATGTAATATAATAAGATAACTTTAATAACTAATTGTATAAAGCAATTAAATAAGAACAAAACTTGGGCATGTGAACAGATGTATCAATGATCAACTCGTGCTGCAAGATAACTTGTATACTTAAATTGAAATAACCAGCTATGATTCCAATCACATACAGCTAAACAGTTTAATCAAACCTGATGTCACTTGTGAGAAAAGTATCTTACAAACTTAAGAAGCTAACTTTAAATAGTATTCTCCAATGAATAGTTAAATCTACAGTCACCCAAATGTCTTATTTATCTGCATATCTCTAACTGTCCTACTGTAAGGTTTGCAAGAAACAAAGATTGGTACAGTTCAATATAATTATCAGAATTTGTAGATGTTTAAAAATACTTTATTGAAATAAGTCACCAAAAGGGTATAAACCTTTCATGTTTACAGTTGTTTATTCAGAATAAATGTCTGGTGGAAGATTATCTTAAAATTCT
Organism: Glandirana rugosa; assembly: GCA_018402905.1. Taxonomy (NCBI): domain Eukaryota; kingdom Metazoa; phylum Chordata; class Amphibia; order Anura; family Ranidae; genus Glandirana; species Glandirana rugosa. The sequence goes on along the minus strand of BLSH010085853.1, from coordinate 1,835,898 downwards.
GGCACTTTCTGATACCCTATATTCTGCCCACTAGCTGCATGGATTGGGCAGAATGGGCACATATTAAGATATTCAAAGACTGATACAAGGGTATACTTTGCTCTGTAGCAAAAGTATTAGTACTCCTTATCAGTTTGCAAACTGCTATAGACATGCCCTTTTAAATCTAATATGACAATGAGTATATGAAATAAAAATGAACATAATCAGCAATAAATTATTTCAAAATGCAACATGAATATATAATATTGCAAAGAGAAAAAAAAAAGAAATGAAAAAAAGAAAACATACAACATTTAGCAACTTATAGCAGCAAAGTTAGTAATTTTACAGATAGATGGCATTGCATCTGCCCAGATATTTGGGAATATATAGAGGGATATGTTATATTCGTCAGGCTAGGTGTATATATTTCTTTCTTGGTAGGTAAATTGGCATTCTTTACTGCCTGTAATGTCTGCATATATGTATATACAATATATATATACTGTGTGTGTGTGTGTGTGTGTATGTGTGTGTACAGTATGTATATAGAAAATGCTTATATAACCATATAACATCTTTTAGAGGTTCCGTTTTTAAAGCATCCATGCATTTTATCATATAACAAACACGTCATTAATATTAGCATTTAAATAATAAAAAGGTTATATTGCTTATAATGAATGAAAGTTTATTGAAGGTTAACAGTCTGATAGGTTTAATGCTGTCCAGTATTTGAATCTGAAAATAGTGTAAGCTACAGTGAGCAACATTATAGCTAATATACAACCTCTGCAGTATATTTCTTGAAAGAATGTATCATGTAATGGGTATAGATAAATGCCTTATATTTTTATTTCTATATTTAAATGACAGTAGCTCTAATGCATACACTAGATTACATCTAAAATTACTAGTGTGTTTTAATTTTATAAGGAAGGACACGATAATAACATGCACCACCTTATGCTGTTTTTCTACCTTTTGCATTCACTCAACAAAAAATATGTTCTAATACCGAAATACACACAGCGTGAGCTATACTCCTCCTTCTTTGGCACTGTTGCATTAGTGATAGTTATATTAGTGGACATTATTATTCATACTGAAAAAAACTGAAAAAGAAAACTGAAATAGGATGGCCAATGCTGGAAAACACAACACACCTTCTCTAATATACACATATGTATGTGTGCTAATTATACTTAAAATATGCTTTTTTACCACATATGTTTGGTATCATATGGAGATTAGATATTTTGTTATCACTTCGTTCTTTACTGTTATAGTTTAACTCCTCTCTGCAGCATTCTCCTTGGACCCTAATGAGGAAAATCTAGCAAATCCTGCTGAATAATTTATACAGTACAGAATATCTATGCAAATCAGGTGGTGATCCTTGTATAATAAAGTCACGTGGTGCAGCCAGACAGGCAGCAGTCTGAACAATTTGCATGTCATAGCTGGCAAGATTAACCATTCCCCACCAAACTGGGAGGTGTCTGGACATGGGGCAGAAAGTGTGGCAGGTTTTCTAATGCTGGGGACAATGGTGGAAGACACATTAGGCTCAAAAATTGTAATTTACAGTGAATAAAGGAAATACCTGATTTACTACTGGCTGTGTATTTTACAGGTATTTTGTTCTGATCAACAATAGCATAATAGGATCTTATATTGATTTAACCAAATTAAGAAAAAACAAGATACACCAATCTATGGTAATGGGATTGTAATAAGATAGTAAAAAGATTTATATTTCATCATTCTTCTTATATCTCATTGTATATGTTAACAAATAATACAATAGTCATGTTCAGAAGCTAAATAAATGAATATCTGAGAACTGAAGGTGTTGAACAGCTGTACTCTAGATCACTATGTAATGTACAGATGGTGATGTAATTAATAAGAGGTGACTTGTAGGGAAGTGGGGCAAAGGAAAAACTAGCATACTGGCACCTATGAACTAAATATACATTACAGGTAATGTTTATTAATTGATGATGAGTGGTATAAAATAGCCAGAAATCTATTATTTGAACAAAAACAAAGCTTAAATTAAAAGTAATGCAATTGACAAGGAACACTCTTATTAATTTCTATTTTTCTTAATGTGAGTCTATAATTTTATAAGTGACACATTTGAAGTGTAAAATGTGTGTTTCTAAGAAAAAGGGGGTATACAGAATTTCAACATACCATATGCAGTGTACAAGGTATGTATGTATAGGGTTAACAGTAGGTATATCAACAATACATGAATCTGTGAAGACAGACCGATAGATATATAGATAGATAGATAGATAGATAGATAGATAGATAGATAGATAGATAGATAGATAGATAGATAGATAGATAGATAGATAGATAGGTTTATATTCACAAATTCAAGTGATGAATATTTCAATGACAAGGACTGCTATCTCTGGACAAAGATATCACTGCAAACATTCTACATATAACAGAGAGAATGTCACGGTAGTATTTTGTGCCATATTCTGTGGTGTCTTTCACTACATATCCATCAAAGAAGTAAAGGGAAACCTATGCATACAAGCTAGAAGGCCAATATAACCTTACAGAGGACACAGATGCACAAATGATCCTTACTTAAGATTGTATAAGCTCAGTATCTGAATATATCTAAACAGCTCCTGTCTATATGAATTTGTCCATGTCACATTAGACATCCATACTATGGAGGAGTCAGATTCACAATTTTACAATGCCTCATAATTCTACTGACTAAAGTAGCATCACCATTGCTCAAAATCAAATCAGATGAATTTTGCTAACACTTGGTATTTGATTTTGATAATAGATAATTGAGGCTCAGCCAGCCAAAAATGTATGCATGAGATGTATGTATTACATGTATAATACTAGTAAAATGTGAAATATCTAAAATGAATATGGAGGTGTGTGTGTGTGTATATATGTATGTCTATACACACTTACACACACACATGTACACACATGTATGAGGCACACACATTTTTACACACACACACACCCATAAATCTACCTATCTACATATATATGTACATCTGTGCATACTTCTGTATACACACATATACAGTATATATATAAGAAAACAAGGTCCAATCTGCAGCAAAGTCCAATCTGTGCAAACCTGATGAAGGATCCCTGTGGGGGTCCAAAACTGTTGTACTGGTGAAAGCATTACGAAGATTGCAAATAAAGGATAAAGCGCTGCAGAATGGACTTTGTCTTCTTATATACATGAGAGCCTGGGCTGGGCTATATCTGCTGTGCACCTACATTATCTGCATCTACTGGGTGAGTGCTTCCTGCAATATTTGGAGCTGATATATATATATATATATATATATATATATATATATAAATATTTTACTTTTTTTTACGATTATTGCCACTATATAGCAGGTGATCTGAAAAAATTGTCCACACAAAGCAAAAAAAAAACTGGGAATGTTTAACATGTTCAAGAGAACACTAGTGTACCAAGACTTGGAATATATCTCTATAAATCCCAATGTATCCTCTTTCCAGTTAAATACACACAGTGGACAGGTTAATGAGGATGCCACCTCCCTGTGAGAAGTAAAATGCATTAAAATGTGTATCCAGCTGACCTATCCTGGGGTTTGACGTCAGGACGCAGCACTGCGTGTAGGCAAGTAGGAGAAACTTTCCAAAATGGATGTGCAGATTATCCCAGCGAGGTATGGAGAGCTGGCTTCGGGAGTTCATATAGGGAGATTGGCTAAGGGGAAGGGAGCCAAGAAGCCTACCCTTCCAGGGCTTGGGGGGATGATGCATGTGGGTGGGAGAGGGTTAATAGGACTCAGCTTGTAGATCTCCTGTGTGGAAGAGATGTCAGTCCACTGCTCGCTTCCTCCAGCATCCTATCGAACTGGCAGCATCGTGCAGAACCTCACTGCTTAGACAGCATCTGATTCAACGCCAGCATCCTTTTCACTGCATCGTATGTCATGGAGCATCTCTCGTACATAGCATCTTCACTCTACATCTACATACTCCATTGTATCTATGTCAACATCTCTCAGATTGCATTGTACACACAGCTGTCACTGCACAACACACACCAACACGCAGCTCACTGCATTCACCGCACTGCCAATAGCACTACCATTTCCTGATTATTCTAGCAAACACGATTCCCTAGAAGAGAATTAGGACCTGAATGCTCCTCGCTGCACATGTAATGCTTTGCTTCTGGTATACTGCCAGCACCAAACTCATGGCATGCAAATGAGCTAACTCATTCATCTCTGCTCAGTCTACGTCTGACAGCTCTCCCAGACCATTCTTACTACCCCAAACAATGATGTTGACAGCCCTCTTGTATTTCCTTATCCCTATGCAGTGCTGGATTCCCTCTCACAATATTTACATCCCTCTCTGTGTCATGGCCATGCACTGTCAGCATTTCACTATCAACATCTTAAAGCATTCTCAAGTTATCACTTAATTTTTGACCTGTCAGTACTCTTCCAACACCTCACCTATATCCTCCATGCAATCTCAGCATCTCACTGCCCCACCCCCACCGCACACACTGCACTGTGCAATCCCAACATGTCACAAGAATTCCAGTACCCCACAGCACCTTACTGCTCTGTTTCTCTGCATTCACAGCACCTTCTTACACACCTTGCATCTCGCCTTTGTAACGTGACATCTGACTGCATTGGCAACATCTCACTTTATTCCCAACATCTGACAACACCTGCTTCCTCAGCACCTTGGTCTTCTCCTCTGGACCTTTATCTTACAACTGTCTTCTCTGAACAGGAGCCATGGAGCAGGACTATCTGACCCTGGAGATAGACCTCGAGGAGGGTCATAGCATCCTCTGCTAAGATCTCATCTAATTCCTGAGGGATGCAGGTCATTCTTTCCAATGCCACAAACACTCCTCCTGTTCTGCTGTTTGCTCCTTCATCCAGCTTGAAATAATGCCAGACTGGAATTTGTAGGATCGGTTGTTTGTTCTCAGAGCATCTTTTTTTATAAGCCACTCCATAACAGAAGTTGAGTGGTAAAATGAAGGTGGAACTTGTATCTACAGCTCCTGGTCTGTGCTGCTGAAGTCCATACTATCTCCAAGTTTAATGGATGTTCTTATATGTTGATGGCTGCTACAGGAATATTGTTATTGCGCTCTCGTTCTGTCTCCCGGAGTTAAATGGGATCTCATAAGTTATTCTTATGCTGTTGAGTAGGGGGTAACTAAAAGGCGTGAATAAAAAGCAAAATAGATCATGCAGAGCCCACACAATAGATATCAATGCACTCTGGACAATGAATGGGAACCTCTCTTAGGATTTCTACACACGTCTGCAACAGCTTGGACTGAATCTGACCGGCACGATTGAATCCCAGACATCTCTTGTGTGAACCGTGAGAAAATAAGTGCAAGACATCAAATTATTACAACTAAGTTAACAGAGGGGCCTGTCTCCCTCCCCCCTCAGAGATTCTCCCTATGTACCAGACTGGGTACCAGCTCACTCATCTCCAGCCTATACAAAGGATATGTCTAAGCCTGGAACACACAGACAAGCATGTGCTTGGACTTTTGTCATCTTCCAAGAAATAGTTTTCTGTTGATATTTTTTAATGCTCCTTATCCATAACATGAAATGATGGCACCTTGAAACCCGTGTTTGCAAGTAAGTGTTAGAATATATGTCCTTTTTTATTTGTCTTCTTATCTAACTTGTTTTTGGAGCTAGGTGTAATTGTAATTTTCACCTTCGCTTTTGTTCAACTGAAATACCCAAATTTCTCCTTTAGTTAATAAGGATTAATGTAACTAATTTATATATATATATATATATATATTTATATATATATATATACACATATCATTTTTTTACTATGTCGTCGCTTTGTGCAGACTATGTGTTTTTTTTTTTGGGGGGGGGTCTTGCCTCTACACTAATGATCCATTCTTCCCGTTATTGGAAGACAAACTTCATAATAAAACGTTTACCATGCAAGACAAACAGTTGTGGGATTGTTGTGAAGCCTGGGAAAATGCCCTGAGTCCAGCCTATTCATTGCAGACCCTCTGCCTCAAGAGACCTCTCACCCCTCAGACATCATTGTCATGCTAATTGGACAAACTGAACTTGATTTTGAATCCCCCTCTCTATTTGGGCTGATTTTTTTTTTGTCTGTGGGAAAAAAAACGAAGAACCTACAGTGTGAAATTAATTAATGAGGCCTTGCTTAAAACAGGGAAAACAAAGGATGTGTTTTTCTAGACTTAACTTTTTAAAGCCTAACAATAACCCTGATTCCTAATCTCTGAATTTGCTTAGTTGGGTGTCTGCAGTAAGTACAGCTTTTATGTACAATTATTATATCATATTATAACGGTTCTTGCTCTTTAAGATTTACTTCTATTTAAATGCACATCTCTATACATCATTTTCTGAAATATCAGGTAAATATTCAGTTAACCGTCTGCTACATAAAGAGTTTGGAAATGTGACTGAGCAAAATGACATTCAAAAGCAATATTAGTAGAAGCCACTACTTCTGCTTTAATATTTTATTTAGCATAATGACATACAGTAAGTGAACATATGATTTTATCATTTTTTATATATAATCTCGCACACCTTACCCTTCTATTTATAAATACATGCCTATGTAATTAGAGAGATAAGGCATTAGAACATTGTTAGATCTAGATATATAGATAATGTAGCACATTTCAACTGTTATACTACAGAAGGATGAAAAGTATGTGACAATTTAGAGGGCCTAAAAAAGCATACAGTGTCAGGGTAATGAAATAATCCACATCACTACTTAAAAAACAATTGTATACGTTCTGAAGCTCAGAAAAAAACATCCCTGCTACATTCACGCATTAATGTAGCACATTTTGCTAATCAATAGAAGACTTACTTAATAAGATTTTCAGATATAGTACGAGACAAATGTGTTGGTGTGTTTTGTGGATTTTAATGTGTTATACTATTAATGATTAATTTTCCTATAGTGCTCCCTGTAATTTTATATTATCAAAAAGCTTTACATTTGGTCTGATCTCTTCTAGGTTAAGAGCACAGGAACATCTCCTGATCCACATACGGTAAGGCTTGATTCTGAGTTCAGATGTTCTTGGATGTTGTGCAGGTGTGGTTCTTGCTCCTGTATGTCTTATTGCTGACTTGCACATTTATAGAACACTCATTTATTTCTGTATTCATATTACAGTGTATCCAATATACAGTATTTTAGTTGGTATATCCAAAAGACATTCATACGTATACAGTGTATTGTATGATCACAGAGGTGGACATAATTTGCAAAAAAAACCCATTCTTCTTTATATATTTCCTTTTGATCATTTCTTGTTGTAACCGTATATAGTTTAGCCTTATAGCATTAAGAGAGTTAGTGACTTTAATTGACATATTCAACTGCAATATAGGCACACAACTATCTTTACCAGCTATATTATTACACATACAATAGAATTATTGATATCCAGTCCTCTATGTTGCAAGTATAGTGGAGGAGTATGAATATCCTATGGGAAGCATATACATGGTATTAAATTGACTGCAGTTTCCTTGAAACATCCACGTGTATACATGGGAATATTTTTAACTGGTGCGTGTCTGCATATTCTTGTTCATTCTGCCTACAATTAATGCTGCGAGTTAAGATGAACTGCTTTTGCGGTAAAATGCTAATTTTCCAACTATGGTTCGTCAAATCCCATGATTTTAAGGAAACGCCAGCTCTAATTTGCTTTTCTAAAACCATAGCATATATGATACTACACATAATAGATAGGCCTTCTATTGAGTTTATATATATATATATATATACACACACACACGCATTATGTACAAAAATGATATACAAATTAATGTTTGTGTGTGTCTGTTTTTAGTGGTTTAGTGTATAGAAACGGTGGAAAGTGTTTTTACGTTTTTAAAATGGCCACCCTTGTTCACATAATAATTTTTCATCCATTGGATTCTCCATTTCTGTTTACACATCTAAAATGGTTCTTTTAAGGAAAGATGAAAGGTAGGGGTGATGTGTGTGTGTTTGTGGTGGTGGAGGCAGTGTGTTAATTACCAAAATAATCATGTTCGCAACACACTGCCTTCATTGGTACATAAGAAAATACGTTAGAGAAATTCAGTTACCAACAGTCATATCAAATGTTCATGTACTATGGGTGGAACATCACCTTTACAGTCCTCAAGCGATGGTTGTCAATGATTATATTTCTGATACAGTGCTTATTCAAAGGTATATCTAATATATGTTTTTTTTAGCCAGTTCTAAACTCTATATGGCTATGGTCACCCTATTACCAAAGCAATGTAAAGACCAATGGTGTACAGTAACCCATGGTAACCAATCAGGTTTTATCTTTAATTGGTTTACATCAGTCTGAGTATCAAAAATACTGCTGATTGGTTGCTGGGTAACTGCACTTTGCATATTGCTCTTTGCCTTATGAAATAAAAGCTAAGATGTGTATGCGCACAACATTTCAAGATCATTGGGTGTACTGGCTAATAGATTTTCTGAGAGGTGGAGTTAACTCTAGAGTAGACCTCAGCATTGTACAGTCTTGATGTTTCTATCTCTGTCTAATTTGCTTGACTTAGCAGTGTGTTCTATTTTTAAAAAAGTGGATCCATGCTAGACAATAAAGATAGATAGATAGATAGATAGATAGATAGATAGATAGATAGATAGATAGATAGATATTGGGTAAAATAGTAGGCCATTCAAGCTGTATTGCCATCTTCTAGATTAAGCCTTTTTGAGCCTTTGTGCACCTTCTGGTATGGTAGAATATTTACAACCTGTTATTCACAATTATGCATACCGCTAAATGGGTATAGCTATTCCTATTGTAAGTTACATAGATTACTTATGGTTATGTCTTTGCAAACATTGTCCTAAGTTAAAGTAAAACAAAGTAATAGCAATAAATAATCTGAAATAAAATGATAGTATATATATATATATATATATAAATACTAGGCGTACATTGTAATCTCTTCAGGACATTTTTCATACTCAGAGATACTGGGTATTATGGGATGTTATTTGTGTATAATGTCCATTGGTTGGGATAAGGGTTCTTTGGGAATCTTGCATACTCTCATAAAGGGTGTTTTTTTTACATTCAGTCATTTAATGTGAGCTTAATATGGTTCCTGGTTCATCTGCTAACAAAGATGAGTGATATAAGGTGTAATTAAATCCATCACTTGGCCATATTACTAGCATTTAGTGCTGTCCTCTCTGTCTACATGTTTATGTTCTTCCACAGAGCTGAAAAGAAGGCGGTCTATACACCAGCTGAAAAATATATTATTTTTACTCTGCTCACCTCAGCAGAGAAGGGAATACATTTTTCACAAGCCCAGCCTGATTGCTTCTATGGGAATAATAGAGATTTACGCAAAACACATAAGAGCAGAGCGGGTGGAGATTCCCATTTAGGGTTCTGACTTTGTGTCTTATGTAAATACCGGTTCCTACAAATAATTAAAGTAACCAGAGTAATGATAGAATATGTACAGCAATAGCTAATATCAAACTGTATATTTTAAGAGCTGAGTCCAACCAGCTATAATTTTTTTTTACCTTCAGTTGTCTCTTGAAACACGCCCAAGTGGCTCCTTGTTCTTGACAATATTTCTATGGTTCCATTCACACTGTTCCTATATTCCTTGTGATTTTGCTGTTAGGCAACCAAAACAGATAAAAACATATGTCAGCTATTGACAAATCCTAAGGAGAAATTGAGTTCTTTCATTAGAACCATTTTGTTAAGAAGTGATGAGTTTGGTTTGAGGGACAATTGCTGAACAATTAAATAAAAGTTCAGAAATTGCAAACATTCCCTGAACCCTATTAAAGTCCTGCAAATAAATGTTTCCATTTTTTAAGGGAATTAGCGAAGGGATTGTCAAACAAAGGACATGGAGAGCTGGGCACATGCTGCAGTCAGCATGAAGAGGGTACCTTGCCAGGGGGATGATCCTTGTATAGCAACTTGTTCTAATGTTGCTTCAATGCTGACATTCACACAGGAAATGTAAACAAAGAGGGAAGCTGGCTGATGTAATCAACCAAATATGGCCTTATCCCTGGCCCCACTGTTTAAATTTAGCTTATTGGGACCAAGGATGCATTATTGGCTGCTAGGCCACTGGTGGCCACTGGCATTCTATCAACCACAGTCCTAAGTAGGAGGCTGTCTTTAATTATTGCACTATCCCTAATGAATGACTTCCTGCACAGCAAGAGGTTTGCTGCAGTGTGTGGGCAAACAGACCATTTAGTTCACTAATTCGCCGAAGCACGAACCGCTAGATGGCAATATGGTGTTTTTATGTAATCCAGGTTACTGCAAACTCTGTGGGAGCTGCCATCTTTCAATTCGGGATCGATTTGAGTTAAAAAAGGAGAGACTAATTGGAAGAGGGGAGTTTCCACGAACCTAGAGCACATTTTAAAAAATGCTTTATGACTCACTTTCTATAAGGAATCAATAAGTTCATGTAAGCCTCCTTTTCCACTTGAGGGTATGATATGATCATGAGCATATGATGAAAAGTACTCAAAATTAAAGACTTTTAGGAATTCATTATAAATAAACAGACTTTCACTGCAACAATATTTTGGACTTAAAAAAATATTATTTGTTCTTGAAACTTTAATATTTTCTTATTGTATAGGAAGTGTTAAAAATTACAATTTTTTTAGCGATGGTAACTGGATGACTGAGCATTATAAACACTAGGGGGTGTTGTTTCACCAGCTACCGGGGGAATTCTCGTAGTGAAGCTTAGCTCAGGGAATAAGTGGTGTATTTAGGTGTCCGTTTAGGAAGCAGTAGATAAAATCCATTGCTTCATTCTCCAGCATTCACAGAGGAGATCTCTCTCCTCTGGGTGCCAGTTTATGAACCCGTGTAGATCGCTTCACCTCTTGTGAAGTGAAGCGAACTACAAACGGTTCAAACAGTGAAGAACGCCCCCTAATACTGGAATCTCGTGAGACATCACGAGATTACAGTACCAGAAATTCACAGAAACACTGAGATGTCGGTTTATTAAGCAGTGATAAATTATCACTGCTCAGTAACATTCTCGGAGGAGACCGCCCACCTCATTAATAAAATTATTAGCCCCCCTACACTATATATATGTATATATAAACACATACACACATTATATATAGACATATACACACATACATTATATATATACATATATATATATGTATATATATATACACACACATCATATATATGTATATACCTATATACACATATACAGGGCAGGGGGACATGGCTACTGTGTTGGGGGGTCTGAACGAGGCAGAAGGAAGTCTATAATCTTCCTCTTTCCCCCGGGATTCTCTCTACACCCCCCCAATTCACCACCTCTGAGCTGGTGAATCGGGGAGGTTGAATTCTGACCCAGATCACCAGTGAAGTGCTGAGATCACAGCTTCATAAACTGGCCATTTCTGTGTCAATCACAGCTTCTCCGTGTGTGGAGATAATCGGTGGAGAACGTGTTCTCCCCAGATTATCTCTGCTTCAAAAACCGAAAATGAACTGTGATCAGCGGTGATCCCATCACAGTTTCATAAACGGATACCTTAGAGACAAACAGCTAGAGTTCAGGGTGAACCCTGTAATGCCTCAGACTCAAACTTCATCCATATTGTTAAAGGGCAACTTACATTATATCAAATTTACTTTTTAAATGCAAGCAGTTTAAATATCTGAGTTTGTCTCTTGCAGTTTGCCGTAAAGCAGAGCTTAGACTGGGGAATGCAAGCAGCATAAGGAGACATTCCTTGCTGGGCACAAGGATCAGGAGAGTGACAAATGATACAACAAAGCCAAATAGACTTGTCCACAAATCTAATCTGCAAGGGCAATATAATGGCTGTCTTGTTACAGCCAGGGCCGGATTAAGAGCATCATGGGCCTGGTGCTGAGGACTTTGGTGGACCAAAATATGAAAATAAATAAAATGAAAATGGAAACAATTTTTTGTTAAAGCAAATGAATTATGTGTACCCTGTATACAGAGCAGGGCTGGGCAGTATTAGTGACTCACACCATTGGGCTGGGCCTATCTTAAGGAAGGGGCCTGGAGCTGCAGC
>BLSH010085853.1:1796352-1812827 GCA_018402905.1 Glandirana rugosa | reverse complement strand
TTATAATACTCATGATTTTAAGTGGAATAGAATTAACATGTCATTTTCTGGACCCTGGTACCCAATAAACGTCCGAAGGAAGTCCACAAACCTATGACCGTTTTTTTACAACCATCCCGTAGGAGATCCCGAGTGAATATATCGGGGTGGATGAATCATTCTAAGTTAAGTAAAAATTTGGTAAGAAAAAAAGAAGTCTGAGAATAGTTCTAAACTAACGAATAACAAGACCCGATAGATCGTCAAAGGCCAAATTTTTGAGAATAATTATATTTGTATATCACGTCGCGATTTTATACTCAGGTTTATTCGTTCAACTAGTTTTCCTTTCTGACACGGATTGGGGACTCTTTTTACACCTGTGACTACCTTTCATCTTTGATCAACTTGCTTATTTGGACTCATATTTTAGCGCTGCACTATATGTTTATATTAATAAGAGTTTTTAAACCGGAAACTGCTAGATAGCCCAGAACAATAAGCAATCAAATCTTGATAAGAGTCTGAAGAAAAAAAGAATGGTTTAAAAATGAATTGAATCTTACTAAGTAGGTGGGGCTATATAAGTGAGCCCTAGAGGATGCCCTACCAACATTTTTTTGCCAGTATCCAAACACCTGAAGGAAGCCTGCAAATAACCCATGGTCCCAGGTCTTTTACTGTACAATTAAGATAAGGTGAATTTTAGTACTCATAATATTACAGGAAGCAAATGTGCAGGTGCCCATAGCATCTAACCAGCATTTAGCAATAAATTAAAATAAGACTAGTTTCTATGGGTTACTGTGACTCTGCTCATTATAAGTGGCCTTTTCTGTTCTATTTTCTACCATTATATGGCAGCATAAAAATTATGTTTTAGTAAATAACTCGGTATTGGCATTAACAAGTGTTACACATTGTATTTTTAAAGGAAGTGGTGCTGTATTATGGGAATTCTTTGTACATCGTAAATCCATGCTGCCATTGAAGAGAAGTCAGTCCATCAACTGCATACAGGATGCATGTGGTGGGACCTACTGACATTGTTCTGTACCTGAATTTTACAAATAACTTACAAAAATGTCTGTATCCAGACTGAATTTAGTATTACATTAGAACAAAAAAGACGTAATGATTTATTAAAAAGCACATGTGTAAAGTTTATCTATCAGTTCCAAGCTTTTTCAATTTGTGTCACCTGAGCACCAGTGCAGTGGTGGATATATACTTTGTTAAATAGTATGATCTGTAACCTGATTAGCTGGTTCTGCCTGAATATAATTTTTGGTAGAGTGCAGGAACCAGTCATAGCTGTGTTTGGGTGCCAGTTTTTGAGTTTCTAAGTTCTAAAACTGTTGTTTTTCCATCTTTTTTTTTACTGTGCATTTAAAACCTTTATTTTACAAATACATGGCAGCATTCCAAAGCACTTTAGGATTACAATTATATAACAATGGATGCTGTTTCCTTTCAGACTTTCTTTCTCTAAGACTCCATGCACACTGAAGCTAAAAATCTATTCATTTTGGGCGTTTGGGTGTTTTTTTTAACAGTCCATGAACGCCCCTCTATGTTATCCTATGTGTCCATGCACACATGGATGTTTATTGTTGTTTATCAGCAGTAGCGTTGATGGGCTGTTGTCTGAACGCCCTAAAATCATGTTCAAGAGTCGTTCTTCTGACCACAAAAAACGGTGAAAGCTTAAAAACGCTCAAAAATGCTGACGCTAAAAAACGTTAACGCCCACAAACGCTGACACACAAAATGCTCAAAAAACGCTGATAAACGATGAAAATCTTACTACAAAGCTACTGACCTTTTTGGAACTTGTTTTAAAGTGGTTGTAAAGCCACCCAGTACCCCCCACAAAAAAAAATCTGCAAAGAAAAGGCATAATGAGCTAGTATGCAGCGGATACTAGCTCATTATAAAACACTAACCTTGGAAGAAAGCTGTTGCAGCGGTCTCGGCACACTGCTGTGACCGGCAACATCATTCTTCCGGGTATGTGGCTCCGTCCAATCACAGCGCGGGCTCCAGCGCTGTGATTGGCAGAGCCACGCTGACGTCACTCCCATGCATGCGCACAGGAGCCGTCATTTACGGCACGAATACAGAAGAAACGGCACCCTGGGCTACCCCAGCACATGCAGATACAGGGGATATCTCCTAAACCATGCAGGTTTAGGAGATATTTCCTGGACCTACAGGTAAGCCGTATTGTAGGCTTACCTGTAGTTTAAAGTGGTTGTCATGACTTGACAACCACTTTAACGTCCAGTGTGCATGGAGTCCAAGTGAAACTTGACAAGGCCTCACACCTTTCACACATATGCACACGCTAATATAGTCATGCTCTTAATCTGAATTGTATTACATTCTTAATCATGTGTATGTGAATATCTACATGTGTGCAGGTGTGTGTTCATGCTGTGTCGGTGTGTTCAATGACAAATGTGAAGCAAGTCATGTAACTGGCTGATCTGCTGACATCACCAGATAATCACTAACCTGTGCACTTTGACTGTTTAAATGCAATGTATTTACTCAAGTTCAAAGTGAAAGGGAAGAGAGCCAAAAGAAGGAAATTGCTGTCCAGAAGTGCAGTACTGAATCATTTGGATCTACTGCAGCCTTCAGCAACATTAGCTGCAATTTTTGTATCTAATATATATTAAAATTCTATTTTTCAGGATACTTTTCCATAAAGAGAGATAAGCAATCTACGTTTTTCTTATTACACTAAAATGTAACAATCATAACAATTTAGAGTGTCATAATAAAGGAGCAAGTGAGATATAACTAATATAGCTACAGTTCCTTTAGCTCTATTTATTGAAGTTGAATGCATCTAATTCAGTTAATGCACAGTAGAATTATAAATAAAACATAGAAACAATCAGGTTTTTATTGATGTCCCTGCTGGGAAATTGGGGAAATTTCCCACTTCCTGTCTCAGACATCACAAAAAAGTAAGTGGAAATCTCACCATGGCAGTAAAAATCTCACTGGGGTTCAAACCCCTGCCCACTCTATCTCAAATGAACAATTTGTTTTGCTTGGAGTATCGCTTAAAACAAAAGGTACCAAAATGTCCTATTTTCTGCTGCCGTGCGATTGTAATGGCAGCACATTTTTATAAAGTAAAACGCTTATAAATCACAGTTCCTAACAGTACAAATTACATTTGTATTGTTGCAGGCTGAAAGCTAATCTATAAATTACACGTTGTATGAGGAGATGTGTGGTATCTGTGTTTTTTTAGGGTATCTTGTTGTATTACAGGTGGGGTGGGTGTATACCCTTGATTTCTCCTGGGATGTGGAGAGTGCTGTACAGATCACAGGTGTGATTTTAACTTTTTTTTTCTTGTTTTTCTCCCCTTTTATGTTTTCTTTTGTTTTGCTTGTATATCACCGACTGTATGTAGTTGGTATGTTTTTTTTTTCTTTGACATGCACTTTGGGGGGGTTATTTACTAAAGGTAAATCCACTCTGCACTATAAGCGCACTGCAAATGCACTTGGAAGTGCAGTCACTGTAGATCTGAGGGGAAGATCTGAAATGAGGGGAAGCTCTGCTGATTTTATCATCCAATCATGTGCATGCCAAAATGCTGTTTTTTATTTTCCTTGCATGATCTAAGGGGAAGATCTGATCATCCAATCATGTGCAAGCCAAAATGCTGTTTTTTATTTTCCTTGCATGATCTAAGGGGAAGATCTGATCATTCAATCATGTGCGAGCCAAAATGCTGTTTTTTATTTTCCTTGCATGATCTAAGGGGAAGATCTGAAATGAGGGGAAGCCCTGCTGATTTTATCATCCAATCATATACAAGCAAAAATGCTGTTTTTTATTTTCCTTGCATGTCCCCCTCAGATCTACAGCCACTGCACTTCCAAGTGCATTTGCAGTACATTTCCAAGTGCACTTGCAGTACACTTGTAGTGCAGAGTGGATTTGCCTTTAGTAAGTCAACCCTTCTGTGTTGTATTGTTTAATTGAAAAATAATAATAATAATTTTCAAAAGAAAAAAATTACAAGGACTGAATCACCATTATATAGTTCATATATGAACATATATTTAACTTCTTCAAAAACTTCTTTTTTTTTCTTTAAATATGGGTTTAGCTTATTTTTTTAACTATTCTCCCAAAATCTCATATGATGTTTTCAGTAGTGCCCCTAGAGGGCATATGTGATGCAGATCATGCAAAAAATAGCAGATCAAAATGTCAGACATCAGTAGACTCTGTATAAAGTGAGACTATCATTAGAATGCAGTTGTCATGGATATAGTTCAACTTTGCATTTCCTGATTTTCACATTTAAGAATGAAAAGGCTTTGGAAAAAAAAAACATTATTTGGTGTAAATTAAATTGGTGTAGAAAACAGCTAACTCACTAAAAACAGAACACAATAAAAGAGATGAGTCGTATAATAATTAAAGAGTCAATTTAAAATAATTACAAAAAATTCATATTAAAAAAAATGATTTATATAATAATCAAAGAATTCCTTTATAAATAATAGGAAACAATTAACCTACAAAATGCATGTAAACACAAACACTAAAATCCCTTATATCCCATTTTTACATGTTAAAGTAATTTCAAAAGTCATGTTCAATATTTTTAAATCTGCTTTCATTAAAATAATAGCCGGTGATCCAACCATAAATGTCCTTGTTTACACACTTCCTGCTGTAAGGTGACAACGCTTTGTCACTGTCTCCGACTTGTTCTCCTGCATTGTCACTTTGTCATACAGGCTTCCTGTAGAGATCAACAGCGGCTGTGCAAACGCTCGTTGTGCAGGCATGTTCCACTGTTATCGCTATCAAGTATCCCGCCATGAGAAAGTTATGAAGCAGCTGCTGGGGTGAGTGCATGTAGAGTTATAGACAGGAAGTGGCTGCAGGAGATCAGAAGCAATGAGATCCAACAAAGGATAAAAATGTGAAAACAGTATTTTATGGGATAACAAATTGCAGTTGTGGTGATATGTTATGATACATGGTGGTATAGCAAACTAAATGCTATTCAGTTTTGGTTTACATCTACCTAAAGAGAGTTAAAAGGTATGCAAACACTAGATCCATTTTTCAGTATGTTTGACTGTATGCCCCATTGCATAGCTAAATAGCTAAAATATTTTTTTGTGAATCTATTGCAAAGTGTCTTACTTGATGTTCCTGCCAGTAACAGCACTTCCTGTTTCAGGCTGACAATGCTAAGCCACTGTAGTAGTGTTGTCAGCCTGCCCTGGAAGCTACTTAAGTTGGCCATTGGGCTTGCCTTTCTGAGATTTCATCCCTTTTCAAATTTGTTTAAAACGGTTGTCTACCCAATTTTTGGAATTTTACCTACAGGTAAGCCTATAATAAGGCTTACCTGTAGGTAAAATGAATATCTCCTAAACCTGTATGGTTTAGGAGATATTCCCCCTCTAAGCTGTTGCGGCGTTACGGGGCATGTGCCGTGTATGTCCCGTCTCATGCGCCTTGTCTATCCCGTCGCATGCGCCATGTATGTCCCGGCAAAGGTCCAGCAATAAGGCCAGACCTTGCGGGAAAGACGGGTCCCGCGCGCATGCACGGGAGTGACGTCTCGCGGCTCCAGCCAGTCACAGCGCCGGAGCCGCGTACCCCGAAGCAAGATCCGAGGGAAGATGTCCGCTCCCTCAGAGGGGACCGAGCAGCCCTGTCGGATCTTCGTTTCAAGGTGAGTATTTCATAATGAGCTAGTATGCGGTGCATACTAGCTCATTATGCTATTGTCTTGCAGGTTTTTATTTTTTTTTAATGGGTAGACAACCGCTTTAAGTTTTAGCTGGAGGTGGTGTTAAAGTTGAATTTAAAAAATGAATGAAACAGTGCAAAAACACATACATTAATTTAAGAAAATGTTTAAAGTGCCCCCTCCCATAATGTGAACACACACTGCATACACATGTAAACAGTAATTGCAGCACACATGTGAGGTATTGCTGCAAACATCAGTGGGAGCAATAATTCTACTTCCAGACCTCCTGTTTAACTCTAAACTGGTAACCTGTAAAAAGCTTTTAACCACCTCAATAAAAATGATTACAGCGTGGCTCTCTTGTTCTAGAAGGGTGCCCATGGACGTCCTCCCAGAACACGCCTCTGGCTCGCCCCCGAGGTGCACATCGGGCGCGATCTGTGACCGCTGTGTCCTTTGGACACAGCGATCAGAGATCGCGGTAAAGGTCGAATCATAACTAATCACATGTAAACAAACTTGCCAGTTATCTGCAATATTCCTTTCCTCACGCACTGTCACCAACTGTGGAAAGGAGAGCCGATAACCGGCAAGTCTGACAGGGCACATGTACACTGATAATCAGGGCACTGATCATAACTGCCCTGATTATCAGTGCAGTCCCATCAGTTCCAAATCAGTGCCCATCAGTGCAGCTTATCAGTGCCCATCAGTGCCGCCTCATCAGTGCACCCTCGTCATTGCCCATCAGTGCAGCCCCATAAGTTCCAATCAGTGCCACCTCATCAATGCCCATCGGTGCTGTCTCATCAGTGCCCATCAATGCCACATCATCAGTGCCTATAAGTGCAAGCCTCATCAGTGCCCATCAGTGCAGCCTCATCAGTGCACATCAGTGCAAATTCACCAGTGCCCATCAGTGCAGCCTCATCTGTGTTCATCAATACGTATTTGCAACATTTTATATTTTAAAAAATTTTTTGTATTTAGCAAAAAATAAAAACCCCAGCGGTGATTAAACTACCAAAAGAAAGCTTTATCTGTCTGAAAAAAAATATATAAAGATTTCATTTGGGTACAGTTTTGCATGACCGCACAATTGTCAGTCAAAGTGTGACAGCACTAAAAGCTGAAAGTTGGCCTGGGCAGGAAGGGGGTGAAAGTGCACAGTATTGAAGTGGTTAAAGCATTGCCTATGGATAATTTCATGTACCGTAGTTTGTCACCATTCCATGTGTGTGCGCAATTTTAAAGTGTGACTTGTTAGGTGTTTGTTTACTTGGCCTAACATCATCTTATTTATGTTACCGAAAAAATTGGGTATTATCTTGTGTTTGTGTGCACTGAAGTTGATAAAAGTGAATCTTTACCTGAAAATCTGCATTTTAAAAACTGCTGCGCAAGTTTTCGTGCAACATCAAAAATTGCAAAAATCATTTTATTCTCCGGGGCCTTTGCTTCAGAAAATATATAATGTTTGGTGTTCTAGTAAAAAAAAATGCTGATTTTTACATGTATGTGAGAAATGTCAGAATTGGCCTGGGCAGGAAGTGGTAATGTTACTTTTATTATTAAAGTAAGCAGGGACAATGCCACTTTAGAAATAGTATGTATAGAGGGATATCAACATCCCTTGACACACCTACTGCTATCAGCTGTCAAGAATTGAAAAAAGCTGTCAAGAATTGTTTAGTTAAGTATGAAAAAAGCACAAGGGATAGTACTTCAGATGTGAAATGTTCTTTATACTGCTGGCTGCTCTCTTAGTTGAAAGCCAAAGTCCTCTACCCCACCACCCCCATACACCTGCAGCCATAATATTCTGAGGGTGGAGGGTTAATATGATCTATGAATGGAGGAGGTTGACCTCATCCACCCATCCTCCATTCATAGAGTGCTTTTCATTGATGGAAGTTATAGTATGGCTTCCAGGAATGGAGGAGGGTGGCGGGCATTTTGACAGTTTCCTGTGGCAGTCTGCAGGACTAAAAGATTATGGCTATAGGGGTATAGAGGGAGGTGCAGAGGACTTTGGTAAATCCACCAAAAACTCATATTTATTGTTATGTATAGATTAGGAAAGGATTATAATGCCTGTTTTTATTACTGTCTTTGTCCTTGCTGGGAGTTGTGGATGTTTCCCCTCATTCCTGTCTAAGTTACCACATAGGAAGTAAGCAGAAATCTCACCAAAGAGTGCACAGTAGCCACAATCTCACAGAACATCTAACTCTTCCCTGCTTTATCCCAAAATTACAGAATGTTTAGCATTCCACTTAAAATTAAACTGGTGGCACAAGTATATAAATTCATTCTGTACTGCTTTATTCTGTTTTACACTTGACATATTTGCCTTCACTAGTTCACATTAGTCAACCCTTGGCGTATGAATGCTACATTAGGTTACAGTATTTAGCTTTTATTATAATTTATATGTATAGAATACACAGTATTTATATATTTGTTCAGAAAACTAATTTAAATTGGGCATTTATAAAACACTGTTTCTAGCTAACCACTTGTCGATCAGCCGCCGTACTTTTACTGAGGCTCTCCTACGCGAACTGCCGTACCTGTACGTCGGTCCGTGCATGTGTGATTGCGAGCATGCGCGGTCCGCTGGTGGCCCTCTGTGCGCCCGCGGGTCCGGCGGACTTGATGTCACCCACGGTCGTTGTGCACAGAACGGGTATTTGTAAGCAAGGCAGATCCCCGTTCTGACAGGGGACATGTGAGAGATCTTCTGTTCCCAGTGATCGGGAACAGCGATCTCTGTCATGTGCCTGGCAACCTATCCCCCTACAGTTAGTACACGCTAAGGGAACACAGTTAACCCTTGATCGCTCCTTAACCTCCCTAGCGATAATCCCGAGTGTGGCTTTCTTTACCAAAAGCGGTAACCCTGAGCCACACTTGGGATCGCATCGCAGAATCAGTGCATAGTTACTTACCTTGTCCCCAGGATCCTGCAATGTCCCTCTGTTGTGTCCTCCGGCGGAATCTTTCACCGATGCCTCTGTCTGGGTTCTGGGCTGCGTTCCCTGCGAGCATCGCAAATTCAAAAAGTGAAACACACACAACACATACAGTACACTGTAATCTGTAAGACTACATTACTGTATCAAATCATTTCACATCCCCTTTGTCCCTAGTGATTTGTCCAATGCCCTGCATGCACTCTTATATTATATATGCCATTCTTTCTGCCTGGCAACTTGAGAATATCCATGGCATCCAAAAGCGTCCCTTTATGTCAAAAGTGTTTTTTGATCAGCTAGAAAACAGCGAAAGTAAATAAGAATTACTTGCAGAATTGAGTGATACTGATTTTTGGGGAAATTTATCATCAGACACTGAAAGTGACGACAGCGACAATTTTGCAACTGAGCAAATTTCAGTTTTTTTGACTTGATTACATTATTGAATAAATTTTATTATTATTATATTATTATTTTTGATAATTATTTGTAGTTATTTATTATATTATAATTTATGATTTTATTGTTTCAAACTTTATCATACCCGGGAAGTCTACTAGACACTTGTTTGGACAGATTTAAGTGAGTTATTCCTAAGAATTACAGGCCTACAATATTAAACGCCAAATTTCTATGCAAAACAATGTACCGCTTTGAGACGCAAAAATCTGATACCCCTTCCTTGCCAGTGTCATTTATACATTGATCGCTACATTTTTATAGTACTGATCAATGTAATAATGTCACTGGTCCCCAAAACGTGTAATTTGGCGTCAGATTTGTCCACCGCAATGTCGCAGTCCCGCTAAAAGTCGCAGATTGCCGCCATTACCAGTAATAAATAAATAAAAGTCCATAAATCTATCCCGTAGTTTGTAGACGCGATAACTTTTGCGCAAATCAATCAATATACTCTTATTGCGATTTTTTCCAAAAATATGTAGATGAATACATATTGGCCTAAATTTATGTAGAAATTTGTTTCTTTACAATTTTTTGGATATTTATTATAGCAAAAAGTAAAAAATATTGTTTTTTGTTTTTTTTCAAAATTGTCGCTCTTTTTTGGTTTATAGCGCAAAAAATAAAAATACCACTAAAAGAAAGCTCTATTTGTGGGAAAAAAGGCCATCAGTTTTGTTTGGATACAACGTCGCATGACCGCCCAGTTTTCAGTTAAAGCGATGCAATGCCGTATCGCAAAAAAATGGCCTGGTCATGAAGCGGGTAAATCCTTCCGGTCCTTTAGTGGTCACAAACAAATTCAACTTTCTTGTAACATTTGAATTAAATAGCCTAGTACATGTAACCCCTTCAGTTAATCACACATAGGTTCTATAGGCTTGAGATGATTATGGTTTTAGTAACACATTATTGTTTGCTTATTACAATATAGTAAGTAAGTGAACACAATTATGTTAGTGATATTGTTCACAATACTTCAGATCACTTAGAAAAAGTGAACCCAAGGAAAAATAATGGGGTCAAGTGTCAACTTTCATTTGCTATCCTGGACTGAAGAATTGCAGGTGGAATTTGATTGGTTGCCATGGTTAGTGGCAGTCCTTCTTATAAAGGCAGTTCACTGCATTCTAAAATCCTAATGCTTTTCTCAAATATGTAGAATTTCATATCCCCTGTACTTTACGCATAAGCGATTACAATATTCTTTATAAAAACTGCTGTAGTGACAAAAAAAACCTATGAACATAATAATTTCTAATGTTCATTCTAAATATCCAATTAAGTAAAAGTAACAATAAATAACAAAAACAATAGAGCCACTCAAGCGAAATTATGCCTATTGAAGAGGTAGACAAACAGTTTTTTCAGTGTTGTTTAGAATTCAGTTTAACATCATGTCAATAATTCAATTTGCATAAATATTGCAAGTTTAGTAGGTTCCACTGTTTTACATGATATTAATTTCAGATATGCAATGTTAGATTTCTAAAGCCACAACCCCTTCCCTCACTCACGGAATGTGTTTATTAAATCCCAATGCCATACCAAATATTGTAATACATTTATATTGATATATATTGTACAGTGTGCAACATTTCCATATAGGTTATGTATAAAAAACATGCATATATGGGTGGATTTATTAAAGCAGTAGAGCTTGTTGGCGTAAGAAAATAAATGCCTACCTTTGCAAAGTAAATGTTCACTAAGCTTAGTAAACATAATGTAACTGTGTTCACTATGAATACCTAATAATGTGCACGGCAAGTAGAAAGCACATAACATTTTTACTTGCACATGATTGAATGATTGACTGGGCTAAGTGAACATTCGCTTTGCAAAGTGAACACTCTCTGCTTCTTTTAGTAAATCAAGCATACTCAGTAAATTTCATGCTGTGCAATTTATTCTCGTAGAAACTACACCCAAAATGATAAACAAGAGTTGTATAAATGCACCACACAAAAACACACTGGGGAGATTTATTCCACCATAACAATTTAAAGCGGACCTAAAGTGCAGAACAGTGAATGCTCCAAAAATCACAATCAATGTTCACCATTGCTAACCTCTAGGGCAGTCTCTCTCAACCTTTTCAACATGGAGGAACCCTTGAAATAATTCTCCAGTCTCGGGGAACCCCTGCTATAAATTAAAAATCTAAAACTCATGATACATTAGTGTGATGGTCAATGGGAAGAATGCTCCTTACACTTGTGGTCATTGGAAATAATTACCTTCTTACAGATCGCTAAAAATAGCAATGGTGTCAGTGGGAATTTATCTGAGAGGCAGAAATTGCTCATTGCTCAAGGAACCCCTAGCAACCTCTGGAGGAACCCTAGGGTTCCACGAATCCTAGTTGGGAATCACTGCTCTAGAGGATTTGCTTTACAAAGCCAATGTTCACTTGAAGGTGAAGCTACGTTTTCTTCAATTCTCCAATCAGGTGCTCATTATTTTAATGAATTTACACATGATTTGATGTTTAAAGCTTCCCCTTATTAACTAAGCTAGGTGAGCATTCACTTTGCAAAGTGAACCTCCCCTACTCCTTTAGTAAATCAACCATCTAAAGCTTTCCTTTTAAAAAGGTAGTTATGTTTTGCTGATGTTAAACAACAATAGGAAGCCTTCTTATCATGCTCACTCAAATCCTCTTCTGTAGGTAAAATATCTCATCTGCATACACCCAGATGGACATACTGCCATTGTTTATCATTGCGCAGAGCATACACATATGTTTACCTCTAAACATTTCCTTCTCCTAGACATGTAATGCATTGCTGTTTGATGCAGTGAAACATAGCTGATTCTACTTAGCAGGCTAAATCCACTCCCTCCCACAGTGTGCTTTGAGGCGATGTAAAGGAAATTGTTACTTTGATGCATTGCTCTTCCTTCTTTCCTATTCCCTTTTTTATTTTTCTCAGACATTCTTTCAAATATTGTGATCTTGGTTTATTTAGGTATGCCTTTTTCTCCTTCCACCATAGTTCTGAAATTAAATCCAAAGCTGTAACGGGCTGTGATGGCCATTTCAGCCATATATATGCAAGCTAATTCCCATGATGAAACATTTTCAAGAAGAATCATTATTAGAAATAACATTTTAAAATTGAATTTGACATGACAGGTTTCCTTTCAGCATTTTAGCTGGCTTTATCAGACATGGTGGAATCTGTTTATTTAGAAATGTACGATCAGACCCTTTAGCTTTCCGCTATGCATCTACGAGGCATTAATTGGGATGCTGAGTTATTTTAATTATACCAGCTTTTTCCGTAGAGACATACAGTATATAGCATAAAGGATTTCAGTTTGATTTTTATTTACTCCAAATCTGATTTGTCAATATGACTGTTTCCAGTCTAAAGTCTGTGAAATTATCATATACGTAAAAATGTTTTTATTGTGGATTAACCTCTTTCTACTTAGTACCAATAGTCCTGAGAAAGAAAAGCTACAATACAAACAATATGGACAGTGTTAGACTATATGCAATAAACTGGCATATTATGCCTGCAATACTGGTCAGTCTAGTCTCCTATCTGCGGCTTCAAGAACTGCCAAATTTAGGGGGTTTTACTAAGTGTGCAGTAAACCATGGAATCTATGTTTCTGTTAAATATCCAATATGTTTTTAAATCTGTTTATCTGATTGGATATTTTATGTGAACACCATTACTAATCTGCCACAGCTTTCATCTGATTGATTACATGCAGACTTTTGAATTAAAGTGAAGTCACAATCTAGGGTGAAAATATTATGCTCTGGACCAGGGGTCTCTATACTATGGCCCTCCAGTTGTTCAGGAACTACAAATCCCATCATGTCTAGTCATGTCTGTGAATGTCAGAGTTTTACAATGCATCATGGGATGTGTAGTTCCGAAACAGCTGGAGGGCCGTAGTTTGGAGATCCCTGCTATAGACCAACAAAGCTGTGTACAGTTAGGGTTTCAATTCGGATAAGGTGAAATAATAGTGATAATGATAATAGCAATAATATTAATAACAATCATCATCTGCTAAACTTAGTGGGGTGTTCTTAGCGGTAATGGGTTCATATCATTCTTGCATAATTTATACATCACTCATTAGGTAACGTCCCTTTAGTCTCACAAGGGAAAGAATGACACCTAGATAGGATGATTTGTTAAACTGAACCATACCACCATCCTGGCAAACCTGTGTTCACTTTAAATTGCAATAGGGTTTCTATTCAAATGGAACTAAATCGGATTGGCCATTTAAAGCACACCCAAGCTAACCAAGAGGGTTTCTTTCTGTAGTAAATAAAAAGTAGCAGTAAGGAAGAGTGGGGATATTAACAGAACTGTCAGCCCACTCTTATTATAACCATAAAAATGTAAACTAGTTTCCATGCCTTTTGTAACAAATTAATTATAAGTGAATAATCAATTAATTATTAGTGATAGTTAAATAAGTGAACCCAATAAAGGAATCAAAACCCCTGTTTTAGGTATATTCCCAAAGCTGTTAAAGAGAAAAGATGTTCCCATGAATGACAAATTCTTCTGTTATTCTATCAATTACAGCCAGCAATGATCTACAAAAAGTGCCATGCTATCATAAGACAATTTTGAACGATCTTTCATTATAACAAAACACACCTTCTCTGGGAATTCTCCATAATATTAGGATTTTTTATATCAGCAATTCATTTTGATTTTGATTTATTTAATTCTAATGACCCATTTGTAAAGAATTGCATTTTTGTAGTATGGCTAGCACATATGTGGGATGGGTAATATGTCAAGCAACCATCTTTTCATGTTGCATGCTTTATTTTTACCCAGTATTTGCACCAAAATGAGGGAAGAACAATAGCATGCAAAATTTGTCAGCATTCAACTTGATAGGATTCCCAGACTGTTACTATGGTTACCAGAATAAGGATTTTGCCCAGAAGTAGCAGCTTAAAATCAAGAACTTCAAACAAAAGGAAACTAACATCAGTGATCAGCAAAACTACAAAAATCATGTATAGTAGAGGGTGAAGTTTTATTGTTGTAAATAATAGGGTATTCAAGGTTTTTCACAATGTTTTTGTTAGCTTTTAGATTTCAAGTGTCTTGCATGGTTTTGAATTTAAATTATCAGGGCAAAGAAAATATTTGCATGTATACAAGAGCATTAAACCTCTTTGGTTGATAATAAACAATATACGTTTTTTTAATGTCACTTGTTCTTACATTAGGATCAAAAAGGTATAGTGTAGTAAAAAAAAATTAAGCATAGTAAAGTTGATAGTAAAGTATGATA
Source organism: Glandirana rugosa (assembly GCA_018402905.1). Classification (NCBI taxonomy): domain Eukaryota; kingdom Metazoa; phylum Chordata; class Amphibia; order Anura; family Ranidae; genus Glandirana; species Glandirana rugosa. Next base: position 1,798,361 of record BLSH010085853.1, on the reverse strand, counting down.
GTAGTAGAAAACAACCACCACATAAGCCACATAGAGCAGTGCTGCTGTATCCCTATAGAATATGTTAGACTACCTCACTATGTAGGATCAGTAAAATGACATGATTGAAACTTAGGGGCCGATGTATAAACAATTCAAACTTTTGTAACCTCTTTTATTTATCCACAAACATTCACAAACTGTCTCACATCCCTACTCTCAGATGAATAGGGAAGCATGCATGATGGGGTATAATCATGACACTCTGTTGGTGGAATGACCTCTAGCCTGTCTGGGTTACCCTACTCAGGATGTGGCCTTTTCACTTGTTTGACTCAGTTCAGCATTATTCCCAAAACCTCTTTTCAATCCCAGGCTTTCCCAGATCCCAAAACTATGGAGAGGGAGAAGACCTTCATCTAATCTTTTGGCAAGAGTCTTATCACTTATATGAAGAGTGGAGATGTTCCCAGAATGGATCAAATTGACCATGCCCCTTCTCTTGAATTAATGCACGAAAAGAAGGAGGGGGTTGGGGTCTATGTTAATGTTAGGGGAGTGGGGGAAGGAGTAGGAGTGATAATTTCCCAGGGTCATTCTAGTTTTCCAAATGAAGCTACATTCATGGAGTTTCACCCTCCTCTCTCTTATCTGGCTCTACATGCAACTTATGAACAACTTTAAATACTTCTTCAAAAAGGTATTTATTACCTTATTGCTTTTCCAGCCTTGTTATTTAGACTTACTATTTGTTATTAAGGTATGAACTGTCAGTATGTTGTGTATGTTACTGAAAATATATTGTAGATTCCTTGAATACCATACTCTTTATTATTTTGTGTATTTATTTTATTGTATATTAATTTATTTTTATATTGTGCTAAGCATTGGTATAAAAAAATTGCTGTGTTTGAATTTGAACCTCTTATGGTAACTGAATTTAACAGAATTGCTTTGTAATATATTTTCGTGTGTTGTAATGAAATGAAGTGCAATATCTGAGCATTTGAAATTGGGCAGAATGTGTTTTACAGGACTAAACTTATTACGTTTTAGGCTTATATACTAATGGCCTGATGAATATTCACTTAGTTACTTAGTTTAGTTCTGCTTGTGGGAAAAGTAGCAGAATATAGAAAACAATTAGGTGAATTATGTGTCTTTAATAAAAAAAAAATTCTGACTTGAATGCTTTAAAGTGTATTCAGTTCATACAAGATGGGAAGTATCTATCTATCTATCTATCTATCTATCTATCTATCTATCTATCTATCTATCCATCTATCTCATGCAGTATGACAAATTTCACTATGTTGCCCCAGAGTATAGAGGTCTCGTGTAAGGGCCACGAGAAACACACGAAGGACACCACATAACGTCTTTTAGTCATAATTTAGAGTAAGGAATCATATCAGCTCACGAACCTCTTCACCAAGATAACGTGACACGACGTAATTCTACTTGTACTTGACATCGTAGACGTCCCTGACTCTAACCTGAGGTACAAGTGTACTTTACCAACGGAGTAACCCGGGGTTCTCGGGCTTACGTTTACAACCTCTGGATAAAACCTTTCCAAAAATGAAGAGTCTTGACAGGTGAATTCAAATGAAAGGAATTTTTCCAGTGTATAGTATTTTCCTTGTTCGATCTGATTTACGTTTAAAGATATATACCTGGTATTTATTCGTCCAAAAACCGGGTCACGTTGACCGGTTATGGAAAGTATTGTATGTAAAGAGTGTGTATAGAAAGAAAACGAAAGGTTGGTATAAATTACGGAACCACTAAGAGAAGAGTCAACCGACAGATAAGTAAAGTGTAAGGAGAGGGAGAATTAACAGAGTATAGGTAAGAAAAAAAAAAGATTAAGGGACGAAGGTTTGTGAACACGGAGACGACTGGACTGGAAATCTGTGACTTTGAGAGATATGAGACCCCGTTGTATCACTTTAAACAGTATGACGTACTCTATCTACCTATCTATCTATCTATCTATCTATCTATCTATCTATCTATCTATCTATCTA
>BLSH010085853.1:1759717-1780492 GCA_018402905.1 Glandirana rugosa | reverse complement strand
ATGTATATGTGCATGTATGTGTGTGTGTATATATATATGTTTTTGTTTTTTTTTTTGGTTGAACTGGATGGACTTGTGTCTTTTTTCAACCTGACCCACTATGTAACTATGCATGTAACCCCATACCGTTGCAAAGAAGTTTCAGGATGCCACCATAATTCGGGAACCATATTTGTTCTTAGAATTCAAATTGATATATCAGTCGCACAGTAAAGCCCCATACACACTATACAATTTTCTGTAGACTTTTGTCTTCAGATTTACCAAAACCATATAATATGAGGTCAAACCTTAGTGGTTCAATTTGCAAGCAGGCCTTTGTACTACATGGTTTTGGTAAATCTGAAGACAAAAGTCTACGGAAAATTGTATAGTGTGTATGGTACTTTAGACTTTTATTTAGTAATGTAGTGCAGTTTTAGATTTCCTTTAATATTATCACATTCTAAGATGACTTTTGTCTGGTAACTGAAGAATATTGCGCCTTGTGCATTTTGCTTATATTGAATGCCTTATGCAGGTTCATTATATGCATGGCAAATAATGCAATATTGATTCAGTAAACAAATAAGAGCTGCTCACCTAGCAAAGTGTATGCTCACGTTGCAAAGTAAATGTCAGTCAATAAGTTGAAGCTGTGTTCACCTTGCGTACTCAACAATTTGGAAGGGAAATTTAAAAATAAGGTTTTGTTTTCTAGCACATGATTGGGCATTTAATGTGAACACATCTTTACCTTATTCAGTAACATTCACATTGCAAAGTGAACGTATACTTTAGAGAAAAGCTCCTATTGCAATAGTAAATCAACCACATAATGTCATTGATTACAATAAATCTGAATCAGTTGCTGTGGGTCAGTAGAGACAGGGGATTGCCATGGAGCATGGCTATTTTCTTTTAATAAGCCTGCTGGCCTCTATCTATGAGAAAAACTGTGATGGTAGGCAAGTAAACCAATGACCTATTAAAAAATAATTATACATCTTAGGCAGCAAACGATGAGAAACTGTCTGTAATAACTCTGACTATACCAAGCTGATAGCATTAGATTTTTAAAATTGCTGCTGGCCGCAGCAAAAACGCTCTCATTTGACCAGTTCTATCAGAGCGAGGAAATGTACAAAGTTTACAGGTAGCAGTACACCTTGTTGCATTGTTACTGTAGCGTTGATGTACAGAATTGCTTCTTCTGTCACACTGGTTATTTGTAGCTGAAACCTCTTGGCATATGGAAAGAAAATCCATGTGTGATAACAGGCAAGTCAATCACAGTGACAGAGCCTCCAGCAAAGGCATCACTCCTGGCATGTGAAGGTTGCCTTGAAGGCTGGTCCTGGATGTTCTAAATTGTAAGAAGCACAAGATGCTCGTATGCAATTTACATCATAGTGCTGAAGAAACAATTAATATTTTTAAGTGTCAGCTCCCATATATGAATTCAGAAATTAAGGATTTTTTTGTTCCAAGTTTTTGCTCGCAATAAAGAATAATGGCATTTGACAGGGTTAAGTATGTATAAAGCATCAGATTTATTTTATGCCTGGTCCATCAAAGAATTAGAGGCTGTCATCTAGGCTGCTATTAAATATTATATTTTGTTTGCTATTCTCCCCAGCAGCAGTGAGACTTTGTAAGGCAGAGGAGATAATAAGAAATATGAACAGCCTCTAGAACACCCCTTCATCCTGACAAATATCCCATATTACACAAAAAAAAAGATAAGAAGGAATAGCATTCCTCCTACCAAATATGTTTTAACTGCAACATCAGAGCGTGCCATGCTTTCAAGGTGATATATTCCAAACTCAATCTTCAGACATGCACAAGGTTAGTCTATGTGTTCCCTAATTATTTTATTATACACCTTGTAGTATAAATCTGATACCATGTTTTACAGTAAATACCATTATACCCTAAAATAAAACTTTCCTAAGAGGAATATTGAATTCTAAATTGCTAACCTTCTTTTCAAAATGCAAATTTCCTGGCTGTTACGTTGACCTTATGCCCTTAATATTTCCTGAGTCACTAACTTCAAGCAAGTATGCATGCATATAATAAAAAGAAAATCAGTGCACAGCTGAACTCAAAGGAAGGGGTCTACTTATGTTCACTTAGATTAGTGAATAGGGTGAGGCTAGGGTGAGGCTATGTTCAATTTGAACACTTAATGGCATGCATGAGCAATAGAAAAAAAAACAGGATGCTTGCTCACACTTGATTGGATAATTGACCAGCTTGACCATATTCACTTAACTGTGCAAAGTGAATTTTCACGTTGGCAAACAGTGTCTATTTAAGGCCCCCACAGATGGCATGAGTTTCAGCAAAATTCAATTCATGGGTGGAGCTGCAAATACCATAAAAGAATCAATTGAGCCAGATGGAAAATTATCAGTTGAACGGCGACTGCATCCTATCAGATGGGAGCACCACTACATCCCATCTAAATAGAATAGTCAGTAATGGAGACTCTGCCATCCACACAGTTAGTGTGATAGAGGCAATCAATTATTTTTCTCTTGTTCAGTAAAAACAGCCATTAATGGCAGCCTGTAGTACTTGGTTTTCATTGGTGGGGTTGATTTACCAAAGGAGTAGAGCGTGTTTATTTGCAAAGTAAATATTCACTTTGCTTAGTGACTGAGGCAGCTAAGCAAAAATGTAATAATTGAATACTGAAGCATGTGCAAAGAAAATAATTTTTCTTGCACATGATGCTTAATTAAGCACCACTTAGAGTTACTAAACCCAGTAATATGAAAATAGTTCCTCTGCCCCCCCCCAAAAAAGTGCCCACAGCTTATAAATCTTCTTTTTACATTAAAATACTGGCACTATATACTTTTTGACTGATCTGTATACCACGGTCACATGATAAACTGCACAGTTTTAGGTTTTCAGGTAGGAGGAGATTTCCACTACAGCCTGTATACACGCCCACATGTGTGATGTCAATATCATGTGATCTGAACAGTTTAACTGAAACAGGAAATGTTCTCTCCAGCAAAAGAGACTAAACTGAGCATGTGCAAGACGGCTACCCTCACTGTTGTGGGTTTAGTAAAACTTTAACTTCATTCACCAAGCTAAGTAAACATTCACTATGCAAATAAAAAGCTCTTTTAGCTTAGTAAATTAGATCAAGCTGTATTCATTTCATTCACTCAATCAAGTGCATTAAATCATTCTGTTTTTTTTTTTTTAATTGCAGATGGCTGGGTATTAAACATGAATATAGCTTCATCTTCTTAACTAGGTTAAGGTAGTTTATTTTTCTTTTTTTTTATATCAGGTAATTTCCAGTGAAATTTTTTTTGTAATAAATTACATACACACACTATAACATATACAGTGCATCCTGAAAGTATTCACAGACCTTAACTTTTTCCACATTTTGTTATGTTACAGCCTTATTCCAAAATGGAATTAATTAATTATTTTCCTCAAAATTCTACAAACAATACCCCATAATGACAACATGAAAGAAGTTTGTTTGAAGTCTTTGCAAATTTATTACAAATAAAAAACTAAAAATAATCACGTAAGTATTCACAGCCTTTTCTCAATACTTTGTTGAAGCCCCTTTGGCACTAATTACAGCCACAAGTCTTTTTGAGTATGATGCTACAAACTTGGTGGCACACCTATTTTTTGGGCAGTTTCTCCCATTTTTCTTTGCAGGACCTCTCAAACTCCTTCAGGTTGGATGGGGAGCGTCAGTTTACAGACATTTTCAGATCTCTCCAGAGATTTTCAATTGGGTTCAAGTCTGCGTTCTGGCTGAGCCACTCAAGGACATTCACAGAGTTGTCCTGTAGCCACTCCTTTGTTATCTTGGCTGTGTGCTTAGGGTCATTTTCCTGTTGGAATATGAACCTTCGCCCCAGTCTGAGGTCCAGAGTGCTCTGAAACAGGTTTTCATCAAGGATGTCTCTGTACATTGCTGCCTTCATCTTTCCCTTGATCCTGACTAGTCTCAGTTACTGCCGTTGAAAAACATCCTCACAGCATAATGCTGTCACCATCATGCTTCACTGTAGGGATGGTATTGGCCAGGTCATGAGTGGTGTCTGGTTTCCTCCAGACATGACACTTGCTATTTAGGCCCAAGAGTTCAATCTTTGTTTCATCAGACCAGAGAGTTTTGTTTCTCATGGTCTGAGAGTCCTTCAGGTGCCTTTTGGCAAACTCCAGGCAGGCTGTCATGTGCCTTTTACTGAGGAGTGGCTTTCGTCTGGCCACTCTACCATAGAGGCCTGATTGGTGGAGTGCTGCAGAGATGGTTGTTCTTCTGGAAGGTTCTCTTCTCTCCACAGACAAATGCTGGAGCTCTGTCAGAGTGACCATCAGGTTCTTGGTCATCTCTCTGACTAAGGCCCTTCTCCCCTGATGTCTTAGTTTGGCCAGGTGGCTCGCTTTAGGAAGAGTCCTGGTGGTTCAAACTTCTTCCATTTATGGATGATGGAGGCTACTGTGCTCCATTCATTTTTTCTGTACCCTTCCCCAGATCTGTGCCTTGATACAATCCTGTTTCAGATGTCTACAGTCAATTCCTTGGACTTCATGACTTGGTTTGTGCTCTGACATGCAACTATGGGACCTTATATAGACAGGTGTGTGCATTTCCAAATCATGTCCAATCAACTGAATTTACCACATGTGGACTCCAATCAAGTTGTATAAACATCTCAAGGATGATCAGTGGAAACAGGATGCACTTCGTTGTTATTTTTAATAAATTTGCAAAGATTTCAAACAAACTTCTTTTACGTTGTAATTATGGGGTATTGTTTGTAGAATTTTAAGGAACTTAATGAGTTTAATCAATTTTGGAATAAGGCTGTAACATAACAAAATGTGGAAAAAGTGAAGCGCTGTGAATACTTTCCGGATGCACTGTACACGCCCTTCTCTCTCCTCCCCCCCAAAAAAACCCTCAACTGTAGATCCCCTACAAAACTATTTCTTATTACCATAATTTCCCAAGTCACTAGAAAAATTTTTTATATTTTAACTTCACTTTTTTTCATAGAACATTCTTATTATAGACCTTCTTCATATCTACTCTAAACAACATATTTAATCTTAACCCTATTAAGCCACTATATTTTCATTTTCAACCAACATTCTAAATAACCAAATACCCCAAACACTTAGCATTAGGTAAAAAATCCATCAACATTCACAGATCCAAGTGCCAGTCCTGGAACCTCTAACTAGGCATTCCACAATTTGTCAAATTTCATTACACTTCCCTGTCTCACTTTGGTTAAGTCTCTCTCTCACTAATGTATTATTAAAAGAGAAGTTCTGGATTCCTGCAAAAAACAAAATTATACTCAACTAGGTGAATGCAACATCGGTCCTGTGCTGCATTTATCCCCCACCGCCTCCAAACCGAGAACTAAGCGCACAAAGACTGTTGATTGCTCAGATCTCGGTCTTCAGGCTGCAGAGAGTCTGTGACTATCAGTCACCGACTCTCTGCTCTTCCCCTCCAGCGCTCACTGGAGTGCTGGGCTGTGCAGGTGGTGGAAACAGCGGGCTCAGCTTCTCATCGGCTCACTGCTGCCAGTCCAGGCTTCTTTACAGCCAGGATATTTCCCAATCAAGTGCAAGCAAATGTCTAGTTTTTTTTTTTAAGCTGGACTCCAGGCAGATATGAAATATACAAATGAATGGAGTTCTGTAATCTTTGCTACATCATTAAAATGCAAACAGCGTAAGTACCTAAATTTGACCCGGTATTAGTGTCTTTCAGTCCCTATACAGTAGGGTTGGAGTGTGAGAGAAAAAAGCAGTACAAGGAGCCAATTCATGTGCTAACAAGAATGCTGTCAGGAAAAGAAAGCAATAAGGAGCTTATCACTGTGCTGCTCTCACTGTTCATTCACAAGCCAGGACAGGTCCAAGATGACCTGGGCTCAGACGAAGTGGGATGAATGATGCTGGCCATCAGACTGATGACATCTAGCAGTAGAAAAAAGTGGTGCAGAGAAAATCTCTGCGTGGAAAGTGAATGTTGCTGCAAAAATTGAGTTATTTTATGTTTTAATGAGTTATTCTGCTTTAGGCAAGAAAAAGAATGTATTTTATTAATTTCTCTACCACATAATTATGAATTCAGTAGATTCACCTTAATCACTAAGCTATGTGATCTTTCTCTATTCAGACAATTAGCATATTCAGAAGAAAATCTCAGCAATGGCAGCCTCTAGGTTTTTTCCATAACAAGTCTCCTTTAAGAGACAGTTCTGCTACTAGGATTATTTTAAAAGATGTACTGCCGTGTTCACAAGTTAAAGCATAAATATGCATTTTTAAAGCAAATCTGTCACATGTTACGCATGTTATGACCCATATTATAACGTTAATCAAAACTATGAAAAGCTCAGCAAAATCACGTTACTTTATCTAATTTGTGAACAGTCATTGCACACTGCACATTACAGTGCCATCAATGATTTTATTCTAAACGTTGGCACTTTTCCTTGAAGAAGCAAAATATGTTAGACACAAGCTTTTTTTGTGTTTGTTTTTATTATGTATAATAAGACATTGCCATGGTCAAAAATAGTAGTAATAATTATAGATTACAAAATAAAATGTAGGGTCAAATTAGAGGCACAATTTTGTCAGCAGACAGGCCCACAATAATGGATATTCACATAGGGTTTAAAATATATATATTTGCATTTCAAAGATATACAGATTTACTGTAGCTTTCTAGATTAGTTTTATTTTAAATTCCACTTTTTGCAGGTGTGATATTATTAGTTATGACATTACAAATACTAAAGACTAATGTCAAGGATCAGCATAAAATGTAGAGTTTATTTTACATATGTTGTCAATTTCTGTAATTCACAATTCAACATGGCTATATTGACCAATACACAAACACGCTTTAGCCGAAAGACGGCTACAGCGCGGCTCTGAAAATCCGGGAGGACGTCCATGAACGTCCTGCCTCGTGCGCGCTCCCCACGCGCAGTCGCAGCCTGCGGCGGCGGGCTCTCACGGCCGCCGCACGCTGCGTGGGCGTGCCTGCGGGTCGGGCAGACTCGATGTCCGCCCAAGACCCGCCGATCACTTGTAGCAGCCTCAGAACGGGGAACCGCCGATGTAAACACGGCCGTTCTCCGTTCCGTGAATGGGACATGACAGATCTACTGATCCCTGCACCTGGGATCAGTTAGATCAGTTATGTCCCGACCAGCCCATCCCTTCCACAGTTAGAACACACCCAGGGAACACTGTTAACCCCTTCACTGCCCCCTGCAGGTTAACCCCTTCACTGCCAATGACATTTATTGAGTAATCAGTGGACATTTAAATTTCTGATCGCTGTATAAATGTCATTGGTCCCAAAAATGTGTCAAAAACGTCCGACATGTCCGCTGCAATATCGCAGTCCCGATAAAAATCGCAGATCGCCGCCATTACTAGTAAAAAAAAAAAAATAGTAAAAACGCCATAAATCTATTCCCATAGTTTGTAGACGCAATTGCTTTTGCGCAAACCAATCAAAATACGCCGATTGCGATTTTTTTTACCAAAAATATGTAGAAGAATATATATCGGCCAAAACTGATGAATAATTTTCTTTTTTATATTTTTTTTTTTTGGATATTTATTATAGCAAAAAAGTAAAAAATATTGTTCTTTTTTCAAAATCATCTTTGTTTGTTTATAGCGCAAAAAATAAAAACCGCAGAGGGGATCAAATACCACCAAAAGAAAGCTCTATTTGTGGGAAAAAAATTATAAAAATTTGGTTTGGGTACAACGCTGCATGACCGCGCAATTCTCATTCAAAATGCGACAGCGCTGAGAGCCTAAAATTGGTCTGGGCAGGAGGGGGGTTTAAGTGCCCAGTAAGGAAGTGGTTAAAATGAACATACTGTATACTGATTATACAAAAAAAGAACATACGGTAAGATTTTAAAAAAAGATGCTAATTATTAGACTATCTCAGTTAAATCCAAACCTGCTATACTCAGATGATTAAAATGAATTTGAAGAATCCTGCTTGGGGACAGGATATATTACCAAAATTACCAAAAAAAAGTGCTGTGAAATACTACAAATGATTAACATTAAATTATGTAATGCTACATTTGGACATCAACTTTTCTTATTGCATTTTTGGGGGAGGCATCAGTTTTGTCTTGCATTTTTTAAAATACATTCATTTCAAATTATCCCAAATATTTACCATTCACAGCATAATATGATATCACATATGTGAATCCAAAAGAATTCATTGAATAAAAGGCTAAAAAGGCAAAAAAACAACAGATAATAAAGCTAGATTGAGAAAACCATTTCTGTTCACTTTGAATGCCCAATAATGTGCAGATGAAAGTAAACATTTGTATTTGCCATAACTGGATAACTGAAGTTAATATTTACACATTTTATCCAGTGAAGATTCTAAACTCCTTTAGTAAATATGTCTTTTTATCTCAATGTCTAAAAATAGTAATTGATAAAAATATGCTCTGTATTATTTATAAAGAGCAGTTTTCACACACACTGCATGGCATACTTCTATTGAATCTGCTGTTATGGGTCAGTGCTTATGTATGCTCACACTCATATTGAATACAATATTGGTCCATCTGTGCAGCCAGGGTATAAATCCCTGTTTTGTTTTTCAGAAAGTGAATCCTCATTAGCATATCTTGCACATGTGAAAGCATTCCATGGCATGTCTCATCTGCAATACAGAGGCTGCCTGCTCAATTTTTTTTAAACAATTTTGTCTAAGTTTAAGACAGTGACTAATAAGGAGAAATAATACTTCATTAGACCACTATCATCACAGGAATTGGGTCAGTGGCGGCTGGAAGTTTTTTGTTTGGGGGGCGGCAAACAACCACCCCCCCGCGCCACCTCAAACCCCCCACCAGCCCCCACCCTTGCTGTCTGCCGGTCCACCAGCACTTATCCCATCTAGGTGGCGGGTACTTTGGGCAGTGGCATGGATCAGGCATCGGTGGGCACATCGGGCAGCGGTGGGGATCGGGCATTGGCGGGCACATCGGACCTCAGGCTGCGCCGGGCATCGAGGCAGCGTGCAGTGCCTCCTGTGTCTTCTGCTCCTTGCTTCCGCCGTGCGTCTCCTCCCCTCCTCTTAGGCATCCAGTACGATCGCCTGTCCTTTCAGCCAATTGGGTGATGGATATCAGACCCGCCAAGAGGAGGATCAGTGTTGCAACAGTGAATATTCATTTACTGTTGCAACACAACTGGGTGGGCTCCAGACGCAATGCTGTGTGCCCCGAGCACCCCCCTATTTTGAAGCCTATTAGAGCCTCTGTCCAGCCTCTAATCAGGTGCTTCAAAAACCACATCACATCCCCGCTCACCCCCGCCATAGGAATGAATGTGCCCGGCATCCTGAAAGGGGCCAGGCGCATGGATAAGGAGGGCAGCGGCGGTGGATAGGGGGGGCTGCGCCCACAATAGATGGGCCACCCCTGGATTGGGTATTCTTCCCTATAACCCCCTGTAACCTTAAAAGAAAGATCACCATTGGCCATTGATTTACTAAAGGAACAGATATTGTTCACTTAGCAAAGAGAATGTTAGCTTTCAAAATTGTGTATACATCTTGCAAAATGAATGTTTACTAGGCTTAGTCAATAAGAAGAAATTGCGTTCACTTTGAAAATCCAATCATGTGGGACCTTATTCACTTAGGAAGGCCATACATGGTCGAATTCCGAACTAATTTTCTTTTCAAAATCAAAAATTTTGTGCGTTTTGTGATCCGATGGTGCCACTATTGATTTTCCAAATTCGACCAACCAAGCCTTCAATTTCACCTAATGTTGCTACAGAAAAAAATTTTCGTGGCCGGTAATCTTTTCTTTCTGGGAATTTTCTCTTCTTGCACTTATGTGCACTCCTTTTCTATCACATTTCTTGCACGATTCTCCGATCATTGATTAGAAAACCGTTAATTTTTTTTTTACATTTCCAACATGCCCCGATTGCACAAATTTGATTGCCACACGAAAATCAGCTGTTGTTGCAGCCCACTAATGGAGCGAAATTCTAACGAAAATGCTTTGATAAGATTTTAGAAAGAAAATTATTTCGAAATTCGACCCATGTATGGCCAGTCTTATTTAAGAAAACATTCACTTTGCTAATTGTACATATCAAAAGTAAGCATCCACTTTCCTAATTGAACAGCCTCTATTCCTTTAGTAAATCAACCCCAATGGATTTCTAGTTAACTATTTTATAGCTCAAAAAAACAAAAAACAAAAGGCAAATAAAAAAAAGCAAAAGGAAAGCAAAATGTTGCAAACCAGATTCTGTTTGCAACATTTTTATATATAAACTCCATGTATAGCAAGAAGAGCAAAGCATAATCTACTGCACCAACCTGACGCCATAGCTGAGTTTCAGATGCGTGTAAGGATTAGTGTCGGCAGGCTTTGATGTGCAAATGCAATGTGCTTTTAACATCAGTTTGAGATGCTTCTGAGACAATTCAGAATTCATTGCATTTGACCTGCATTTGACCTGCTTTAGTTGGCTTTGAATCCCCACATAACAGCAGCAGTTCTAATGCAAACAAAAACCCATGGACAAAGATGCTAACATGACTAAATATAGCCTTTAGTGGTTGAGTGCCGGATTCTCATTTAGATGATTAAACCCGGAGGTGCAGGAAGTAGGTACAATTATGTGACTCCTTACCAAAAGACACTCGCATCATTCCCTGGAACCTGATAGATAGACTGCTGAACAAGTCATGCAAATATTCACATTTAACCCTACAGATCCTACCAAAACATTCATTTTGATTTGCAGGAAGCAATTTAATATGTTTTGACCACATTTAGGTATGTTCAACATGTACAACACACTTTAACACACAGACCTACAATATGTGTGGTGCCAATCATTCTTAATGGCACATACATAGAGCACCACAACACACCTGCAGCCAGCAGGGATGTATATGTTTCATATGCTGACAGCTCTTTGATATTCACCATCCTGGATCACTCCCCAGGATCTGTGTATTCTAAGTCAACTGCAGACACACCATTGTGGCCACTACTACTAGAGTCGTATTCCTTCAGTGGACTTGCTTTTGGGTTGGCAGTGATATCGGAAGTACCTTTGCTAATAGCATTTACATCAGATATCCTGCCCCGCCGGCCCAGCCAGTGAAGCAAACAGCTTGCATCCTGGAGATGCTCTTCCACCTATCTTCTTAGCGAGTCTCTGGGTTTTTTCTGCATACCTTCTATCCGTCCATACAAACAGTGTTGAATAGTGCTATCTCTGCTTTATTCCCATTAGGGCTATACTTTTTATCAAACTCACATTTTCCATCTATACAACCTATGCATCTTTATAGTTTGATGTGGATCTCTATGCTCTCTCCAGAAGCTGTGCTGTCCACACTGTTGCGTGTATATGTGTTATACCTCTGTCCCCTGAATGCAAAGGCCAAACAGCACCCACCCCCGTCTTTGTCCTGAGGAAGATCTTGGAAGTGAAACACGACTAAAGACCAGCGTGGAGGCAAATCAAGTTCTTTACGTGTGATAAACACAGAATTTTCTTCAAATATCATCTAAACCCTTTATCTTTGAAGGACTCAACCTCCATGTTTGGGTATTCGGGGGGTGCCTAATCTTGCTTAGCAGAGGGTGTTCTTTTTGTCTATGTACTTTATGTCTAGGTTTTTACATTTTGTAATAAAGTATCAATTTTAATCAATCCTGCCTGTGTTGTGCCCATAAAGTCCTGTCCATTTTTGAGGGGGAGTTTTCTCCCTCTCAGTTCTTTTATCTAAATTTTGGATGGTGGCATGGTGGGGTTCCCCCCTTCTCCACACCTGCATTATAGTTCACCACAATGCATAGATATCATATGAACAATCTGTGAGTTGTGGTGTGCTGCATTTAAGAAAATGTTGTAGGTGCATTATATTGTGTGTTGGGGTGCCTTATCACAATGCATATTGCAACAAGGGGACTCACAAAGTGAAGAAAGAATGGACTTTATAGGCATAATTAACACTTTTACATAGAACATTTTATTTAAACAAACCATATGAAAAAAACAGACAAGTATAAAAAAACATACACCATGACATATACGCAAAGAGCTAAGCTATAATTTTGTATTCAAAGATTCCCTAAAACTGCTTGGTACCCCAGTGGCATCATACAATACAGTAGCACAATAAACAACCTGAATGGGTGTTATTCTAAAACAATTGCTATGGGCGTCAGCATAGTCAGCTCAAGGTATGGAATTGCTGCTCAGTAGTGGTTTGATCTATGCTCGCTCGACTAATTTCATGCATCAGATGCACTTATTCAGAAACTAATCATATAACATTGGTAATGATGGTGTGGAGTACCAGTAAGGCCAAACAGCCATGCAGACATGAGCACAACAGGGAACCAGGCAAGTCAAAAGAGTGGATATGGGGGCGCACTTACTATATGGCAACTGACAGGGAAAAGGGTGTATTAATGGCTGTATAAACTTCCCTGGAGTTTTTTATTTTATTCAAATGGGTGGTCCTCGATATATGTAGTTAAAAAGAATTATAAAAAGGAGTCATAAACGTAAAATAGACATGAACAGGGATTAAAGTAGCCCGATGAGAAGAGAATATAAATGAAATGCCCTGCCTTCATGGAGGTCAATATTGTGCTGTCATAAGTATATGGTAGTGGCTCCCCACCATCCTGCTGAATCGTGGAGCCTAGTGGCTCCCCACCGTCAGGCTCCACTTTACTCTTTTAATACATTGTGACCTGGTATACATACTCTCTGGTACCAGTGAAGTCTGTAATAAAGAGTTTTTGGTAGATGGTAATATACATGGATGAGGTACCTTAAAACTAGCCGATTAGCCTTCATATTTGTATTTGTTACTTAGTTGTTCACCGCTACTTTTTCCTAAAGGCAATTGTGATTTTGTGCAGTGTGTGATGTCATATTAATGGTTGTGATTTAGGGTGACCAGTAGCACTTTAATTGTACAGAGTCTCTTTGTGCATTAGGTGCATTAGGGCAGCTTTCAATAGATACTACTTACACAAAATGCTGTTCAGTATGGCCTGGAGAAGAGAGCATAGGAAATATTTTAAGACAATATCTGACTGTGTCTTTATGATTCCTGAAAGGAGAATGAACAATCTAATGAGCTTACACTTTAGTCACATAGTAAGATGACAGATGGCAGTTAGAGAAAAAGTTAGTCACGTTTTTTTAAGTGATTGATCTGGACAGAACTGCAAAAAAAAGCAGGATCAAAGCTACCAAAGATAAATGTGAGATTGTCAGTCTAAGATCTGAAAGAGAACATTGAAATATTGCTGGGTGGTGAATAAACAGGACATAAATAGCAGTATGCACAGACCACTTTTTTAGATGTAAAATATAAATTCAGTATAAGATTTTTAGACTACTTATTCTATATTCATATGTATTCAAAATAAAACTACTTACAAATATATATGGAGAGTATATATATATATATATATATATATATATATATTTACATATAATTTTTGTAAGTGTTTTAAAAAAAAAAAATGTTGTAAGTGTGTGTGTGTGTGTAGTGTGTCTGTATACTGTATTTTGTTGGAGGGTGTATGTGTGTAAATATATATATTTTTTGTATGGGAAGTGTATATATATATATATATATATATATATATATATACACACATACATACACACAGGGGAGGGGCATGGGGAAGAAAATAGAAGTTTCACCCTGGGCACGATTGAATTCTCTGGTGCATGTGTCTGGTCCTTTCATATTTTTTCCATCTTAAGGGGCGTCAGGGACACTGAGGAAGAGGGGGTGTTAACTGTAGGCTTGATGCGCTCATGCACAAAAGATCCTAGGATGGGAAAACTCATATCCCCCTAATGTCTACTGACAGTTACTGGCTGGCGGCCCACTGCCTAACCTTCTCTGCAGAACACAGCATTAAAAGGTGTGTAATCCCCTCTCTTTTGTCAAAAAGTATATATCATTGCATTGGGGAAAGGTCAGGGAGAAAGATCAGGAGGGTGGCATGTCAAAGCCTGTATTCTGCCATTGGGTAGTAGTGCTGAAACCATTTTGGTAATGTTATTTACAAAGCACGCTATGGACTGCAAGCACATCAATATTTCAAATATATTAAACTTAGTAGTCATAAGAATGTCATAAAAACAAAATAAACCTCTTTGAAAGCCAGAATTTTCATAAATTGCAATCTCTGTCAAAAGTATTGTATAAAACTGAGAAATTCAAAAGTGAAGGCATTTCAGACAGTTGTTTCCCTTTGACATTTTGACATTTTTCAGACTGTGAAAATAAAAGAAATAACATTGTTGGCTTCTTTGAACAGTTGGCTCATTTCTACCTTTTTCTTCTAAAATATTTTGTAAAGATGACTAATTCACTGGGAATTACTATTCTGGGGGTGGGAGAGGAATCAAATATTTCTGTGTCCTCTGTTCAGTAGGAAATGCATTTTCAAGGTTATTGGAGGACATGGCCTATGTAGTTCATATTTATTAATCAACGGTAATGACTTATACAGAACGTTTTTTTTATTTGGTCTAAGCAATACATGTCATATTGAGAGCTCCACTATACATTATCTATCTGCTATACAGTGTTTAAAAAAAAATGGCAGGAAAGGCGTGTGGAGATGCAGCTTATAAAGCTCACATGTTCATCCATTGCTTTTTTTCCCTAGAACATAACACTATGTTCTATGGGTAGGAATGCACTGCTGCTTCTTTTAATCTGTGGGTGGACATGCTCATCTGCGTTCAAGAAAACACAGCATAAAAACACTGTCTTTGTTTCTTTCTTCATCATTTAGCATGCAATAAGTCCCAGTGTAAAGTTAGTTATCCAGTCTCTTATTTTCCTTCCCCGTTAATACTAAATACATCAACTAGTGAATGTATAAATAATGCCAGTATTACAAATGTTTTAGACAATATCAAATCTTAATCCAAACTGAAATTTCCTTATAGCCAATAGCTTCTGCGTTTTGCAGTACATGCAATAAAATAACATTTTACATTAGGCTAGAAGTCAATAACCTTCAGCGTACCACTGTCAGATGGCATGCAGAGCCCACCGGGATCCTGAAGTTTTAATTTGCTGTCAACAGGACTCCCTGCCCCCAATCCCCATCCCAGAGGGTCTATGGCAAAGTGCCTCTGTGCTGGAATACCTTGCGTTCCAGCACTGCTTCCTGAGCTTGTGTTACAACATTGGGGTACGATGGTTTTCTGCCCAATCCATTAAAGTTCTAGCAGGGTAACTGAAGCAGCATCAGAGGACATAAGGAGTATTGTGGGAGTAGGTACTGAGGTACTGTAAGTAAAACCACAAACGCTGGGATTATTTTGCTGCACTGACACCAATCTTGCGCTCTCAATTACCCCTGCATTAGACACATCGTTGATTAAAGCTTGTCTTTCTGTGATTTTAGTACAGTTACTTTGAGGTTCAGTATCATAATTATGAAACCAACATATCTAATGAAAAACTATATATGGCTTCATTTTCTGGAGAACAGAAAACATAGAAATATACTGTATATCAGAATTTTGGCAACGCATGACATCTTTGCTTTGGCCTTTAACGTTTCCCAAACAATGGTGGTGATTTAAAGATTTTTCACTTAGCAAATTAAATGTCCACTAAGCTTTGTAAATAAAGTGATGCTGTGCTCACTTCATTCAACCTATCATGTGCTGGCAAAAAAATGTTGTGTTTTTTTTTGTCTCCTTTGGACAGTGTGTTACATTTTAAAAATGGTCTGTAGAGGCATTCAGTTTTATAGGCTTAAGCCCAGATAAAAAGTCTGAAAATCATGGCTATTGGCAAGGGCTACTAAATCTGAGGCTATTTACGGATTAGCAGACATAGACCTTAAGTAATCTAAGTCAACCTAAATTGCCCCTGGACCGATCTATGCTGAGATGCTACTAACAGTCCTGTGCCTTTGACCTTGCAATATTTGCTTATGTACAAAGACATAAGCTGTTGTGCTTTATATGCAAGGGCTGAGCCTCAGGTCAGCCATACACGGAGCAAATTTCTTTACTGCAATCATGGGTTGCAGGAAAGAAATGTGCTTGTTTCCCCCATCAACAGAGACAGTGTTGATGCAGGAATCCCTCCTGCCAAGCCATTGTCTTCTCCTGGCAGGAGGGCGGGGGAGGGTGGGGAAAGCCATCCCTGCCAGCTAGCTAGCAGCTATAGCAGCCACTAACGAAAATTGCAGGTAAAAACCCAGCATGCTGGTCGTACCAAGTTGATCGATCGATCAACTTGGTACATTCAGCCTGCCCATACACGGTTCGAATCTCGCCCGTTTCAGCCGGATTTGAACCGTGCATGGTCTGCCTTAAGCAACCTTCTGTCCTTCAACTGTGGGGTGAAGAAAAGAAAATTTATCGATTCCTCCATCAACACATTCAGTGTTGATGGGGGAATCTTTCCAGCTGTTCTATAGTATTCTGACAGTGGGAGATTTCCTTGCCCTCAGAGCACAATGAATACACAATACTGTGCCATTGACCTTGAAATCTTTTGCTTATGTACAAGCAATACTTCGCTTATGCAAGGGCTGACTTTTATTCGTAGTCTGGCATTGCAATAGATTCAGTCCTGATCCATGGGAAATGTGCTAGAAGAGAAAATATATAGGTAAAAGCATTATTCTATTTTTGAATTAAGGTCACTCTCAGAGCATTTTTTTTTCACAATAAAGTTTTATTTTAAAAGTGCAGAGAATTACATTGAAATTAACATTTTACAGTTGTATCAAAAGGTATAATAAAAACAGTATGAATAAACAATGGTAGGTATGATCAAGGCCAAATAAGTTATATGTTTCCGTTTCATGTGTAGGTGATATATATCATAGAAATACAGAAAAAAGCAAAAATTACATAGGATTAGTCAAATGAAATAACATAAGTGATGTAGTTTTAGATAAAGTTTGAATGATTGATGGATTTATGGACTAGGAACATTTTATAATGATATCGAAGAAAAGGAGTGGGTGGTACTTTAGGTGAATGTATAAGATTACAATTTTGATGCCTGGTCTTGGAGTGACATTGCATGTCTGGACAAGGCCTTCTTTTTTGTATAAAGTTGTTGTTTAGTGAATTTATTGAATATTGTTAATTTTCTATCAGATTCCTAAAGGTTTCAGGTAGTGTAAACATTTTCCAAGGTCTCCACATTTTGTGGAATTATGTTGTGTTTTCTTTTTTTTATGGTAATTGTTTATTATATTTGGTAAATGGTGTTGATTTTACGTAGCCAGTCTTTTACTGGGGGAATGTTTCTCGTTTTCCAGGATAGCGGTATTAGTGCTTTGGCCGCATTTAAAAGGTGGTGTGACAGAGAATTATTATACTTTTATTCACATGTAAAAGACAACATGCTGTATCCAGAGTGAGTTGTATGTCAGTGATATGTGTTATGCAATTTTTAATCTGGTTCCAGAATGTTTGGATATTTGCGCATGACCACCAAAGGTGTAAAAAAGTTCTTCTTTATGTACCACATCTCCAGCAAACATCTGACTCAGAAGGAGACCAACTTTTTATGTTAACTGGGGCTGTATACCATTGGGTATGAATTTTATACAAAGTCTCTTGAATTAGTGTACTTAGAGAGCATTTGTGAGTGAAGACAGATGCTTTTCCCCACTGTTTATCTTAAATTTGAATTTGGTGCTCGTTTTCCCAGATTTTTTAAAATTTGTCTGGTGAGTCGGAGGTCGGCTGGGTGATCCAGCTATAAGATAATGAGGTAGGCCTGCAAATTGGTTTTTGGTCATAACAGATTTGTTCAAAATTTATGAGGGGTCTAGTCATTAAGTCCTTACGTCTGTTGTTTTGGGCAAAGCTGTGTATTTGCAAATATTTCCAGAAGGTTAGTGGGTTTTATAAAGTTATTTCGTGAGGTTAGTGAAGGATTTTACGTTTCTTTATAGGAAGCAATGTGAGGCTAGTAACAGGGTGTTCTCTTTCCTCGGGTATAAGACTGTATTGTCCTGTCCAGGAGAAAAGTTGGGGTTGTTCATTATAGAGGTTAGAGGGCTTGGGTAAGTAGAGAGTGTGTTTAAAGCTGCTATTTTGTGGAAGATTTTTAGAGTTGTATTTATTAGTGGATGTTTTTTAACTGCGGATAGATAGTTTCTGGGGTCGGACCATAAAAGAAAATGTATGTATAAGTTTGGCCTGAATTCCTCTAATTCAAATCAATCTTTATTCTTGCTGTGACAGTGCCAATCTATTATGCTGGTCAAATGTTTTGCGTAGTAATATTTCTTAAAATCTGGGAAGGTGGAGTAGTTTCAGTTGTAGTCGTGGTCTTTTGTTAAACCATATGAAGTTCCTTTAGAAGGGATTCAAATATTTTGTAATATTGTAAGGTAAGTCCGTCCATACCTGGGCTTTTACTGGTTTTCATGTCTTTAATAACCTCGCTAATCTCCTCTGGTAAAATAGGTTCTTCTAGTTGTTCAATTTCTGTCTGTGATAGAGTTGGCATTTTACTCTCGGTGAGGTCATCTTGAATTATCTGCTCTCTGTGCATTTTTATTTACATGGTTTTCCAGATAGATGAGCTCTTAAAACCTGGATGTTAGCGACCAATATCCACACCAAAAAGGATAAGGCCATTTAGCTGTAAAAAGAAATTGAGAGGGACAACTTCCACATATGTTAAAGGAGAAGTAGGTCCAGAGCTCGTTTGGCCCTACTTCTCCTGTGAGTCACAGGAGTACATTTCGTTCTACACTCCTGTGACCCGTTTTCAGCCAAAAGCAGGCCACAGTCCACTGTCAGATTAAGTCACTCAGCCGGTCCAGGCTCTGGATCGACCCTGACTTTAATGTCAGGATCCACCCAGATGCCTGGACTGGCAACTGGCTCAGTGAGCCGCTGGGAGAATGAGCCAGCCACTCTTATCCCTTCCACAGCACAGCACTCCAGTGAGTGCAGGAGGGGCGAGCAGAGAGCCAGTGGCTGACAGTCACTGGCTCTCTGCTCACTGAAGACCGAGAGCAGAGCAGTGTTTGATTGCTCAGTTTTCAGTCTTAGAGGGAACAGATGCAACATCAGTTCCAAGGTTAGTATAACTCTTTATTTTTTCAATTCCCAAACTTCTCTTTTAAAACTAGGATAAAAATAGGATACACTACTTTTAGGATCCATAAATACCACAAAGTAATACACCCAATATATATACAGATTTTTCAATATGTGGATTTTACAACCTTCAATCTTTGTCGTGTTGTGAATGCATGCCTCATCTATGTGCTCATTTCTGCAAGCCAGCTACTATGATCAAGCTATTCAAGTCTAGCTATCATGTTTGTGCAGTTTCAACAAAATTATACTGATCGTATTAGTTGTTGGCACCAATTTCACTATTTGTCGTAGGCAAGCAACAAATACACAAGCAAAATTGCCAGAATACATTCCATACATTTTACTAAAGACATTTTGAGACACAAATGAGAGTTCCTAAACCTACTCAGTAGGCAGGATGATTTCCTGTACCACAATGACATCTCTGGAAAAGGGGCTGAGGCTTTGCAGAAATGGGGAGATGATTTAAGGGTTGGTTTCTACCATAGGGTAATATAACTAGGAATTAAAATCACGAGTCATCTGCGTAGCAACTATCTTTGTCCTTTTTCAGTTCAGAAGGTCCAGCAATTTCATATGAATATGAGTTTCCTGTGAATGAGTAAAGAGTGTCTGTCTAGCTCAATGAATAAAATAAAGGTGTGTTCTCTTCAATCATTTAATCATATGCAAGCAAAAAATGTTATTTCAGTCAAAGTCAATATACTGTAGAATTACCTCACTCTCCTAAATCAACACCATTGCATACAAGGCACCAAAAGTACAAAAATAATATTACAAAGATACTCTTTTTTTGACTACAGGAAGTCTCTTGTTAAGGTTACCAAAGCAGTAGAACTACTATAGCTGTTGCTTTCAAATAGAACTTTTACTATTCTATGGGTTAATCATAAACATAATATGGAAATTAGATGGCTGTTGGCGCTTTATATTTCAATATCATTCTAATCCATTCCTGAATGGGGAACCATGAACCAGTAAATTCTGGTCTATAGGAAGCCAAGAGACCCTGGACTGCAGTCTGTGCTTATTAGCTGAACCAGCTTGCAACATTATGTGGTTAGCTATGGGGAATATGATTTAAGCTCAAAGTGCATCACATTGAATTTAAAAAAGGCAGCTTCTTGCCATCATTGCACTAATAACATGAATGTTTCAAATAATATTTTCACTAGTTATACTATGATAATAATTGTTTTCACTCTCATACTATGAAGTCCATCCTTCATATAAAAAAGGAAGATAACTAAAGGTCATATGATGAATTTCTAGCTGAACTATCCAATCCCCTCCAAAAAATAGAATTAGAAAACACAGGGAAGCAGCAGGGGATCGCTAAGATACCAGGAGCACTGTGGGATCCTGAATACAACCGGCACTGAGTAATGAGGTATATTTTTAAGGATCTCTCAAAGGGGGTTTGCGGAATGAATGGGAAGAGGTAGGGAGGGGAGACGGTTAACTCTGCTCTCCTTAGCTTCAATGGGACGCTCTGAACAGCTGTGAAAAGGGTCTCAGAGTTTTTCTCACGCCCAAACGACATCTCACCCCGCTGAGGTCAGCCTGGCTCACATCACT
>BLSH010085853.1:1747361-1758270 GCA_018402905.1 Glandirana rugosa | reverse complement strand
ATAACCGTAACTATTCCCTGTGTCTGACACATATATAATCACTACACTCGGTCCGACTGGAGTCGCCCCACTCTACAGCAAACCCGCACTCTTTTTGAGACTCTGGGAAAAGTGTCGACAAGTCTCGCAGGGTAACTTCGATTCCTCTCGTCTCAATTGGCAGAGGGGAGGGATGGAGAAGGGTAAGTAAGGCGTTTGGGGGAAACTCTCTAGGAATTTTTATATGGAGTAATGAGTCACGGCCAACATAAGTCCTAGGGTGTCACGAGGACCATAGAATCGCTAGGGGACGACGAAGGGACACAAAAGAAAGGGTCTCAGAGTTTTTCTCACGCCCAAACGACATCTCACCCCGCTGAGGTCAGCCTGGCTCACATCACTAATATATACACAGTCTGTGTCCCTTATCAATGCCAATATAAAGCTTCATTTTCTTTTTCAGCATATATGTTGACATCAATTGTGACCCAACTTCAGGTCTTTTAACTTGTGCTAAAGGCATCTGTAATGTCTTTTTAGCCAAGTTAAAGCAGTCATCTGACCGTTTCCACTTATTTTATGTCTCTTACAAATAAAATCAAGCTGGCACCCAGTTCAGCTCTTCACATCACTGCCAAAACTAGTAAGTACTTCAAGAGCAGATGTCATTTTTTTATTATTATTTTATGTGGCTGGATATTATCCAGTGTTGTCTTTTTCCCATTCCTAGCCAAGTCCCTTTCACTGACAGGTTGTAAGTAAATTTGATTACCTTATAATGAGTGTGCAATAAAAACAGAGTTGTTTTGCAGTGCATTAAACAAGATGACATTGTTAATTAACTGCAGACAATTCCCAGTGTTATCCTTGTCTCTAGCAGCTTTTCTTTATTGTAGTTTTCTAATGCACCCCACTAATTATGATGATGTTGGTCTATTTACATTGAAAAGGCCTTTCTTTACAACCTGCTGAGTTCCCTCCTCCAGCTGGAAGAAGTACTTTGTTACAGGATAGAAAGGTGTGAAACCCTCTGGTGAGGCTTGTGCAGCAATGTTCTTCAGTATGTCATTCGCACCCACTCTGAAGAAAGAACATTGGGAGTTGTGTGCAGCTCTCAGATTGCTGCATCCTGCATGTATACACTTTTCTGGTTGGCAACAGTGTATGTGAGACAGATTGCTGCACAGATAATGTAGGCTACATTCCTGTATACTTAAGACCATATACGCATAGATTTCATTTGTTTATTCACTTCTTCCATGCTAAACAGCATGGCTGGACAAATCTTCCCAGCAGGCTATTGTTTTCTGACAGCCGTCACCTGCAGCTCTTGATATATCAGAACAGTGGCTGCATTTGATTAGATGCAATCACTGTTCAGGCCCCCTGAACAAGACAGGTGGCACACACATTGACAGGTGGCACACACATTAGAAACATGTCCTGTTATGTCACCCATTGTATAGTGCCTTAAAGTGGTAAAACGATAGGAAACATTATTTTTCCACTATAAGAGAGACTACAGGGTGAATCTTATGTTACTCTATGCCATCATAAACATAATTACATATAATATATTTGCATATTTCATTGGCCTGAGTGTACAGGGGTCTCGTTAACATAATCCAATCTTATTCAATAGCTCAAACACAACCTATAAAAAAGCATAAAGTCACAGAACCCTGAACTCAAGTAAAAGATCATTTAAAAAATAAAATTGTTGGCATGACCTTGAAATCGTATGATATAATTGAAATTTGTATTATATTGTATTTTGTATGTCTTTCTTCTGCTTCTACAACTTTGGAAGTTATTTGTCTAAGTTGCGTTGTAAACTGAAAAATCTGTTTAATATATATTACGTGATTAAAAAAAAAGAAAAAAAATTTACTGCAAAGAAAACTATTACTAAGCTTCCAGCCTCATCTGTAGCCCTGGCTTACTTTGGTTAAATTTTATGTATAGCTAAAACTTTTTTCAGGTTCAAGCAGAGTAAGGAAGGGCTAAATACCTGCCATTGTATTTTTTGTGATCTGTGTTCCATTAAGAAAATGTTATGTCATGTCCCAAAAACATAACAGAAAGTGATAAGAAATATCTGCAAAGGATGAGGAAAATGCCCCTCTTAAGCCTGCCATAGACGGATCGAAATTCAGCCAGTTCAGCAGGAACCAAACTAATTTCGTTACTTCAATGGGCAAGCTGGCTGTACAGAAGTGGATCTATCAATAGACTTCAGTATAACCAGCTTGTCAGTTTTTTTTAATACGAGCACTTCTGTGGGCTGTAGCCAGCAGCAGTAACCATTGTATTCTGATGGTGGGGAAACCTCAGCACAGCACACCCATTGTATTCTGACCGTGGGGAAATAGCACAGCAGTTGAGATTCCCCCATAAACACATTTAATGTCGAGCAATCGCAGGTTGAAGGAAAGAAAATTGCTTAATGCATAGCCAGACTTAAGCTAGCCATACACTAAACAAATTTTCTAATGAACCAGACAAAACTTGGTCAGTGGGTGGCCCTGTCGCCACCACTCCACCCGACATCTTGAAAACTGAACTTGACAAGAATTTTAATCCTTCCCTGGTCTATCCAAAAAATGTTTTAAAAGTGTATATGTACATTTTAATACTTTTAAAACTATCTATATTGGAAACAGGCCTACACATAAAGGACTAAATGAAGATATTTTAAGAATAGCATAGCAAGCAGTAAAGTCTATGGGTTATTTAAATATAATGAAATATTCCTTGGTATGTGGTATGATGTTTTCATTTTCCTAGGATATGGTTGGGGCTTTAAAATCTGCTAGTCAGAGATGTACAAAGGTACTTTCAAAAACGTCACATTCTGCTTTAATGACTTCAATAAGAGCTAGAAATGATAAATCTTTAAGCAGTTGTATATAGTTATATTCACACACCCTCCCAAGACAAAAATACACAAAAACAGGCACATATACAGTACAGTATATTATACTCACATATAAACATACAAATAAGCACAATCATACTGGATTATTTAGAAAATTATGTTCAAATAGAAAATATGATGTGCAAAGAGCAGTAGGTCCTTATATGCAATTAGATTTCAGATTAACACTGTCAGATGATTTCAAACTCTAATCCTAATGGTTACTGTGGATTAATGCGCTTTGCAAGTAAATTTCCATAGTTCTTCACATTCTATTATTCATTAGATCTAATCTTAATACTAGCCCAAAATCAACTACTTTTTTACACATCTATAGGCCATATGAGTTAAAGAAATCTTTCCATGGATTAAAACTACAGCAGTTTTGTTGTTTTTTTTTTTTTGTTGGGGGGGGTTTAGTGATCACTGCAACTATCTGTTTGCAAGTCCAATGGTGAAAGACAAAGCAGGCAGCTCTTCTCTACACCAACATCTTCTATCTCTATCCCTCTGACAGTTACACAAACATGAGTCTCATTCACTGTTTAGAGAGGACGACATACAGAGCATGTCTATTATATAATGAAGGGAAGAAAAAAAGATTGGGATGGAGCCATTTTGTCCACCCAGGCCCAGCACACACAGGACTCTCTTATTGTGTCTGCTCAATCCAACTATGAATGTCATTATTGTGTCTGAGATCCTATTCATACCTCTCCCCACTTACCCCCATCCTCCTTTCTCTTCCTAATGTTGGCTCTGCAGACCCCCCTTTCCCTTGCTCTCTAGGCTCCTTGCAGCTCTGCCAGAGTGCATGGATAAATTAATATGAATTTGAAAAGAGTCTTGTTTCCCTATGACATGTCCTCAACACTTTCTCACGATGAGCAGGGTTGAAGGAGTGGGGGTAGAGGTGAGGTGGGGGCACAGGACTCTTCCTGCAATGTCTGTCAAAGATAAATCTTTGTACAGGGCTGGCTGTTGTAGTTATCATTCTTATGCACAATTGCATCCTTTCCCTAATCTGAGGACAATAAACTGGGTTCGGAGAATAACACTGTTATACAAAAGTAACACACAGATGGTAAAACATATAAATACATGTAAACACAGATAAATAAGTATATTCATACTGTAAATTTGTGGCTGGATAAGTATTTGGCCTTTCTAGGTGCAGCAATATTTAAAGATCAGCTAGTAGGGGACACCAACATCAATTACAGAATAATCTGTTGTGCCAAAGTATGGCCATCTTTACAACAGCAAATTCCAAAAATGTATGAAACAAACAAAATTAAGAATATGTGTATGATAAAGAGAAAATAGAAAAACGGCATCCCAGGGGTAGAAGAGCCATGGACAATAACCTATACGGTTAGAGCTCTATTTTGTAATAGGTCACGTGACCCAAACGTGATATTTTATATACAGGTGGAGTCTGGTTGACTAAGTTAGCCCTTGGCTTCTTATTTGCCCTGGATACTCCAACAGAAATGTCCCACTGTGATAGTTTCTGAAGATTCGCCTGTTGAAAACCAGAAACCCAAGCACAGATCTCATCCCACAGTTAGCAATGAAATTTCTTCAAGGGCATAATTGGTTATCTGACTGTGAAATCAATGTTACCAAAATCACCTTGCTTATGCCAAATTATGACCTTCTCATTACCACTCGCTAGTTGGTATGCCAAACTGACATTTTCTGTTTTTACCAAAAATGTATAAACCACTAAAAGAATATAAGGATGATAATATTATTTATCATCCTTCATTGTTAGGATTATCATTTATTCTCAGACCACCATATTACATAGTGTTGCACATAAAGGGCCAGTCCTCTAAAAACAGATATTTTTGGTAGATGCTAGAGAGGCGAACCATCTGACAGTTTCTAATTTAATTCATTGAGATGCTTTGACAAAATTTGCTTGAAAAAAATACAAACTATTTTTTAAAAATTGATTTAGAGTGTACACCAATCAGCCATAATATTATGATCACACACTATAACCTTTTAAGGCATGAACTCCACTAGAACTATGAAAGTATGCTGTGGTGTCTGGCACTAAGTAGCAGATCTTTTAAGCCCCGCAAGTTGCTAGGTGGGGCCTCCATGGATCAAATTTGGTTTTCTAGCACACCCCACAGATGCTGTATTGGATTGCGATCTGGAGAATTTGGAGGTTAGGTCAAAACCTCCATCTCATTGTTGTGTTCCTCAAACCATTCTTGAATTCATTAGGCCAGGTCAACTTCTTTGATTGCTCCAAGGTCCAGTTCTGATGCTCATGTGCGCATTGAAGGTGCTTTGGGCTGTGGGCACAGGTCAGCATTGGCACCTTGACCAGTCTGTGGCTATGCAGCCCCATTGGCAACAAACTGCGATGCACTGTGTGTTCTCGCACCTTTCATTAACCAGTGTTAATTTTTTCAGTAGTTTGAGCTACAGTAGCTCTTGTATTGGATCAGACTACACAGACCAGCCTTGGCTCCCCATGTGCATCACTGGGCCTTGGCTGCCTATGACCCTGTCAACGGTTTGCCAGTTTTTCTACCTTCTCTCACTTATGGTAGCTCTTGATTACTGCAGACCAAGAACATCCCACAAAAGCTGCAGTTTTGTAGATGCTATGACCCAGTCATCTAGCCACTACAATTTGACCCTTGTCAAAGTCACTCAAATCATTACGCTTGCCCATTTTTTCTGCTTTCAACAAATCATTTTCAGGGACAACATGTTCACTTGCTGCCTAAAATTTCAGCCATTTCCAGGTGCCTTGGAGCGAAATAAGCAATGTTATTCACTTTACCTGTCAGTGGACATAATGTTATGCCTGATTCGCATATATTTATTAGATGGGGTGGGAGTATATTTTTCTAGTTATAATTATTCTTTATATTTGTAATTTTTCCCTTTTTTTTGTATAATTGATTCTTATTTATGGAATGCATTTTTGGTACTTTTCTCAGTTTTTTCTTCTTTTGGTGAAATAATGAGACCAATAAGGAGCCATGTTAGCACAAGAACAGGTTCAGGATAGTTAAAAGGAGCTTTTGTAACCTTCAGGACCCGTAGACCGATTTCAATCTTCTGCTCTGCAGTTTAGCCGCAGAAGAGGTGTATCCATGGTTTTCTTGCAGTTAATCCATGGTTTCCCATATACTTGCTGTTAGATTGTGTATTTTGAGTGCATTTTCACAAGCAAATCACAGCAAATATGCAGCATGCAAGACTTTTGGTACGCTTTCAGAAAATGGACCAAAAACATGCAATCTAATAGAAATTCTGTGGGAAGCTGCGGCTACACCTGTGCTTTCACCAAACTGCAGCGCAGTAGTGTCAAATTGTCTTTAATGCCCATTGTTCTCCAAAAAAAAAACACCTTAATTTAGTCTTTTCTGTTGACTACAATGTATTTTGCCAAAATAGCAACATTTTCCACTTTTTGCTAAAATTTTAGGAAAATGAAAACTCTCCCATTTGCTTATACCTGGTCTTAATATTTTTCTTTATGCTTACCTGCAGATGAACACCTGCCTTGATGCAACAGCAACGGGTCACTTTGCTGAACTGCTAGACAGAAATAAAGATACCACAAAAGCAACTGCCAGGAATTCAACCAATAGGGCTTGTTCAATCTACATAGCTTCAAATAAAGACTCATAATATAGAAATATGATTCGTGCTAAGGATTATTCAGCAAGACTTGAATCTTGATTTCATACTATGACCATGAATCGCCAAATCATAGAGGTATTCAGGTAAAGAACGAAAGAAGCAATTCAAGGTAAACAATGAGGCTGAAGTGGTTTAAAATGAAGAATACTGTCTAAAAAATGGACACACAAGCCCAATGGAGTAGAAAACATTGAATGGCTGGATTTAATTTTTTTTAGAAAAATGACTTTGTGAAGTTTTCATCACTTTTCAGTTTTATTACAGGTAAGCCAACTAAAAAAAAATATATAGATATTTTGCAGTATTTACAGATATTCTCCCTGAGATGATGTGTTATGCTGTACACTGAAGTGAGTTGCATTAAGTAGCCCATTCATTTTGAATGAGCTGACGATTCACCCCAGCACACTGAAAACTGGAACTGACCCTTTTTTTCTAACATAGCGTATGGTAACGTACAGTAATGTGGTACAGTCAATGAGCTGCAACCCAGCATACGCACATTATCTGCAATAAATGTGCATGTTGTGATACTATGCGGTGTAATATTAATCCACCTTTAAGGAAATGTGCTGAAAGAAACAAGAGGGCTGCCATTGCTGACCTTTACTTCTGAAAATGCTAGTTGCCTGGCTGTCATGCATTCCTTTGATCCATACTACTTCCAGGTCACTTATGCTAAAAGTATTCAAAGACAGAGACAAGCAGGCAACCAAAAATAAAAGAAAGAGCTCAGCAATGAAAGCCTCTATATTTCTTACAGCATAGATAAATCCTAAATAAAGTCTTAAAAAAACTGTGTATCATACAACAATGCAATTTTGAAATGTTCTAAAACAATTAAAAAAAACATATTTTAAAAAGAATTAACAAGTGGATGCATTGTCAAAATGGTTTATTCTGTTTTGCCTATAGTAAGCAATGTTTAGAACCCTGGTAATTTTATTTTTTTGCTGTGCTGATGGGGGATTTCTCACCAAAGATACAACAGGAAGTGAGATGAAATCTCTGCAAAGTGACTGGAAATATCCTACTAGACATTTGTCACTGAAACAGGTGTCCCCATTGGAAGATTTCTCCTCTTTTTTCCATTCTGGAGACAACTGCTACATTTTATAGTTTTCATCATCTTGTGTCTTGGTAATACTGATACCACGACCAACTGCCGTCGTTATACGGTGGCAGGTCGGGTCTCCTGCCCAAAAAGCTGTATGGCGGCTCACGCAGGCGCAGTTGCGGGCGGGAGCGTGCCGCCGGCGGCACATGCGTGCACTCGCTGCATGAGTGTGCCTGCAGGTTGGGCGGACTTGATGTCCGCCGGCGACCTGCGATCATTCTGTACAGAGGCAAATCGGGGATCTGCCAGTGTATACGAGGCAGATCCCCGTTCTGACAGGGGATATGACAGAGATCTATTGTTCCCAGTCACCGGGAACAGTGATCTCTGTCATGCCCCTGCCAGCCCACCCCCCTACAGTTAGAACACACCTAGGGAACGCAGTTAACCCCTTAATCGCCCCCTAGTGTTAACCCCTTCCCTGCCTGTGTCATTTTTACATTGATCACTGCATTTTTATAGCACTGATCAATGTAACAAGGTCACTGGTCCCCAAAAAGTGTCATTTGGGGTCAGATTTGTCCGCCGCAATGTCGCAGTCCTGCTAAAAATCGCAGATCGCCGCCATTACTAGTAAAAACAATAAAAAAAAATAAAAGTCCCTAAATCTATCCCATAGTTTGTAGATGCGATAACTTTTGCGCAACCCAATCACTATATGCCTATTGCAATTTTTTTATATATATAATATATATCGGCCTAAACTGATGAATACATTTTTATTTATATATATATATATATATTTTTTTTTTTTTTTTTTTTGAAGCCTGACTGAAAAACTCCTAGAGATGCCATCATCATGTCCTACCCTGTTGCTAGGACATTGCTAAGACATTCTGATTTGAGCTCCATCCCAAACTCTTTCTCTGATTCAACCACCTTCACATGTGTTTCTCTGCCCTGGTGCAGCAGTTCTGAGCTCAGCATTTGAGAGCTTGCTCCTGTGATGGTGGAGATGAACAGTAACAGTGTCTTAGAAATGCAGCAAAATCCTAGCAATAATGGGATGATGCCACCTCTGGTAGTTTTCCAGCCAGGCTTCAGGCGGTACATAAATGGCCTACACCATGGGTGTCAAACTCAATTTCATCACAGTCTGCATTGGCAGTATGGTTACCCTCAAAGGGCCAGTTGTATCTTGGGAGCGCTATGTGCAGAATTACCCTACATACAGACTGCAAAGTTCAGGAGTGTGCTACATACAGAGTGCAGGGTTCAGAGTGCATTATCTATAGAGTGCAGAGTTCAGGTGTGTGCTATGTACAGAGTGCAGAGTTCAGAGGTGTGCTGTGTGTTGAATGCAGGGTTTAGGGATGCGCCATACACAGTGTGCGAGCTCCCCCCCAAAGCTTCCTCGCATCTGTCTCTCCTTCCTGGCCCGACACTAGTACCTCCCTGTGTAGGAGGCTCTACTACCTGTGTATTCAACTCTAGTACCTCCCTGTGTAGGCATCTCTGCCTCACCTTGAAGATCCTGGAGATTTCTTCCCTGACATGCTCCGCCGTGAGTACATGCAGGGATCTGTTGGCTCAGGGAGCTGTTGAGAGCAAAGCTGTCCCTTGTAAAGACACAAGGCTTCTGTGTTTTTGAGGGACAGTGGAGAGCGGGAGTGGAGGGTGAGAGCCAGAGGTGGTGAAGTGGAGTTCGGCCACATTTTGGCTGCAAAACTGGCTAGCCGGATTCAGCCAGGGTGCCTTGTGATTGACATATGTGGCCTACAACGATAGTAAGGACATATCCAATTTTGGTCAAAGCTGCGGTTTGTTTTTATTTACAGGTACCACTTACCTGCATAAGTAACCCTCTGTTATCTTTCCTACCCAGTTCTCAACAGTGAACTACAGAACACCCCCTCCCATGTTATGGAAAAGAGAAGATAGGGAGACATTCTGTAGACATACCGCCACCACATCCAAGGAATGGTAAGTGGCAAATTATTCTTGGGTTTATATATACTTTACCTTTGCTTTTTAATATGCATGCTTACTCAAAGTCAGTGACTGAAGGAGCTGAAGCCAGAGACAACCAAGCACCTAGCATTTTCAGAAGGAGGTCTGCAGTGGCAGGATAAACATTTGTCAGTACAAGTGATGGATCCCTTACAGTAGAATAAAAAGCAAAATGTAAACCATGTCCCATGGTCCCATTGTAAAATCCTGCTCATTGTTATTCTTGCAAACCATCAAAAGTAACTAAATACATACGTTATTTGTAGAAACTAACCTGTGATCACGTGACCAGCAACCCTTCACGGTATTTCTTTCCTTTGTGGGCAGTGGGTGGAGACTTTCCAATTGATTTCAGCAAAGGCAAAAAATGAGAAATTCCCTTCTGATTGGCAGCCCATCACAATCTCTTAGCAACAGGATGCATGTACGGTCCTTTACATTGCTGCCGTTACTGCAGTGCAGTAGTGTGAATGCGCCCAATGCACAAGTGTGAAGTTAGCCTCAAGGATTTCAACCTTAAAGTGATACTAAATTATATTCTTGCTCACCAATAATAATTCATACACTATTTAATGGCCTTGCAATCTAGTGTTCAAGAAATTGTTTCTTACTGATTTTTTCTGCCTCCTTGTAACATCCTCCATGGGCTTCCAAAATTTTCTCCCCCTAATTCCATTTGTTTGGAATGAGCAGCGCATGTTAGTTGTGGTCAGGTGCACTGCTCTATGCACACTACACATTCCATAGTCAATAGTCCCTAGTTCAAGATACAAGAGAAAGAAGTGCCTCTAAGTGTAGGAGTAAAACCACTTTAATAAATAGAAAGATAATTGGCAACTCACATAGCGAGTAGAACAGTGGTTCTCAACTCCTGTCCTCAGGACCCACTAACAGGCCAGATTTTAAGTATTACCTTGGGGAGATGCAGACTAGAATACTGCAATCACCGAGCAGCAAATTATATCACCTGTGATGTATTTCAGTTATCCTGCAAACCTGGCCTGTTAGTGGCTCCTGAGGACAGGAGTTGAGAACCACTGGAGTAGAACGTAAAAGGCATATCATGATGGAGGCATCCTGTGAAACTGTCATGAGTGTCCATCAACCAGGGCGCCAGCTCCCGCTGTGAAATTCTTCCACTCGTTACCTGGAAGTCAGCTGTATCATGGAATGGGTACCAGAGCGAGGCTTGGGGCACTCGTGGAGCGTGGCGTGAGGGGCGTTTCTGAGCATGTGTCCTGCGTGTGGAATGGCAGTCGCTCACCTTT
>BLSH010085853.1:1724382-1747351 GCA_018402905.1 Glandirana rugosa | reverse complement strand
AGGACCGGCATTCCGGCCGGAAACAAAATGTGTTTCCGTGGAAATAGTGGAGAGAGGTGACAGGAAGGGGGTGGAAAACTAACAAAACAAACATCACAGCACAGTGAAAGAACAACCCAACGTGCTCGTGGCAAACTACTCATCCCACATACTAGAAGCCCGGACGGGACTTTCAGAACCCAACCACCACCCATACCGGAAAACCGAACTGGGAGACGGAGAGTACCCCAGAGGGAAGCCCCCTCGGGGTGAATCATAGCTACCCGCCAGTCAAAGGCCGACCGACGAAGGTGGGGGAAGGACAGTGGAGAGAGGTGATAAAGGTGCCTTTGTGTAAAACAAAGGCCGGCCTTACGGCCAGGAATCAAAAATTCCTCTGGTCCTGACCAAAATGCCTGGCCCTAGAGCAGTGGTTCTCAACTCCTGTCCTCGGGACCCACCAACAGGCCATATTTTAAGTATTACCTTGGGGAGATGCAGACTAGAATACTGCAATCACCGAGCAGCAAATTATATCACCTGTGATGTATTTCAGTTATCCTGCAAACCTGGCCTGTTAGTGGCTCCTGAGGACAGGAGTTGAGAACCACTGGAGTAGAACGTAAAAGGCATATCATGATGGAGGCATCCTGTGAAACTGTCATGAGTGTCCATCAACCAGGGCGCCAGCTCCCGCTGTGAAATTCTTCCACTCGTTACCTGGAAGTCAGCTGTATCATGGAATGGGTACCAGAGCGAGGCTTGGGGCACTCGTGGAGCGTGGCGTGAGGGGCGTTTCTGAGCATGTGTCCTGCGTGTGGAATGGCAGTCGCTCACCTTTTTCAAGCTAATAATCCCTACTTCATCTCAGGAGTGAGGGAGGATGGCTACATTCGGGTGGCTACGATCATACATGGGACCATGGAGAACAAAAATAGCCACCCTCTAACAGATATTCAGATCACAGAAGCAAAAAAAAAAGAATTTGGAGTAGGCAAAGAGCAATAGAAGACTTTTTTGAGTTAAGAATGCATACTTGAAGAGAATCTTTATAAACCAGAGTGGCAAAGAGGCATAATTTAAAGTGTACAAATATTTGTCATTTTATTACCATTAATATAAAAGTTATCTTTTAGGCCTCACACACACGGGCGTAATAGCAAAACGTCGGGAACGACGTCAGGCAAAAATCGGCATCAAAAATGCGATTTCGTCTGCGTTTTGCATCGGCATTAATGCGCGTTAGTGAGCGTTAATGAGCATCAATGAGAGTCGGCGTCAATAGGCATTTTGTTTAAAAAAAACATTCCTCTGCTTAATTTTAACCTGAAAACATCGCCGCTAAAAACGTCGCTACTGCGTTAATGCGTGTTAGTGAGCGTTTTGCCGGCTTAGCATCAAAAACGCCATAACGCTACTGCCTCGGAACGCGCGGGTCCTGCATTCAATTTACAGCTTAAGAACGCTGATGCCATCTACAGCTCAAAAACGTCAGCGTTTTTATGGGGCCATTGAATAACATGGAGCGCTGATAAAACGCTAAAAAACGTCTGTGTGTATGAGGCCTAAGAGTTAGTAAGAATTTATGTTGTACTTGTGTGCACTAATTTGTGGCCTGTTCCGAGTGGAAGCTGTCCTGTTAAACCACTGTATGGTCTTGGCCACCGTTCTGCAGCTCAGTTTCAGGATCTTGGCAATCTTCTTATAGCCTAGGTCATCTTTATGTAGAGCAACAATTCTTTTTTTCAGATTCTCAGAGAGTCCTTTGCCATGAGGTGCCATGTTGAACTTCCAGTGACCAGTGTGAGAGAGTGAGAGCAATAACACCAAATTTTACACACCTGCTCCCGATTCACACCTGAGACCTTGTAACACTAACGAGTCACGTGACACCAGGGAGGGAAAATGGCTAATTGGGCCCAAATTGGACATTTTCACTTAGAGGTGTACTCACTTTTCCTGCCAGCGGTTTAGACATTAATGGCTGTGTGTTGAGTTGTTTTGCAGGGACAGCAAATTTACACTGTTATACAAGCTGTACACTCACTACTTTACATTGTAGCAAAGTGTCATTTCTTCAGTGTTGTCACATGAAAAGATAGAATAAAATATTTACAAAAATAGGGGTGTACTCACTTTTGTGAGATACTGTACCTCAGAGGAAATAACTGACTGTTTCTGAATAGCTAGACTGAGATGACATGGAAACATGGACAAGTCTTGAACGAGCTCCATATGGTGCTGTGTAGACACGTGACCTCCCTCTGCTCTCTTGCATTCATCAGAGGAAAATCTTAGCCACTCTCACTGTACTCACTTACTCAGGAAGGGAAGCAGAGGGAGGTCACAGGACAGGATAACAGGGCTCTGCAAAGAAGGTATTTAGCATTAAAATTTTAGGAAAACACACACACTGTACTGAACAGGGCCCTAAAAGAGAGAGGTAAGTAATTAATACAGGTGAATTTACAACCACTTTAAAAGCACTCAGCAAGGAATGATGTCAGCCCTGCCCAGTTTTTTTTTTTTTTTTTTTGCTAAACTACAAAATACCTGTTTCCTCATCTCAGAAATACAGGGAGGGAATGTTCTGTAGTCCAGGGAAAAGACTGGGAGAGATGATTAGGTTCCTTGAGATTACACCTCTGATTCCTCCTGTATTGAATTGTATTGTAATTGTACTGTCTGCCCTAATATTGTAAAGCGCTGCGCAAATTGTCGGCGCTATATAAATCCTGTATAATAATAATAATAATAATTACACAGGCAGAGTAAAAGGACTACAGGACAACCCTGAATTTTTGACATGACAAACAGGTATTTGACCATTGTTAGGGCTTACCTATACTTTAAAGTATTTACAGTCAGTACACATGCTTTAAAATAAGCCTACACTGAGCTCTCTAGCTACAGGGACTGTGGAGCAATTCAGCCTCACAATTCACAGCAGAGGCACTGAAATCACAACTAATCATCCAGCAGCAGGGACTGGCGGCCTTCTATGGTAAACAGCAGGCGCTGTAAACTCTTTAGAAAAGAACTGCAACTCGATTTCTTTAATTTTATTTTCTAAAAGGAATGGAAATATTCAGTTATCCAATCACGTAAAAAACACATATCTGTTCACTTTGAATAGCCAACCATGTGAAGAAAAAATAAGTATGCAGGAATTTGCTTGTCACATGATCGGATAATAAAGTAAATTTTTATCAAGTATAGAATATAAACTCTGTTTGTAAATCAGCCTTATTTTCTCCCTAATTACTCCACAGAGGTCAGTGAGGGCTTAAAAAGCTCATTTAGCCGCCCCGGTTCACACTATAACCCACATGTGAATCGCACAGGAACCACACCGCATTCCTGTGCAATTCACATGCATGGGCTCAAATCGCACCACATTAGAATATCATTCTACAATACATCCTTAGACAAACACTTGACTTGGAATTACATTTATCTTCAGACTGTTATGTGTATGAGTATCCTCTTAGATCCAGGATTTTTATTAATTTTTTTCATTAATTGGCACCAGCAGCCACATCACTACAGACATTTTCCTGGCATATTAAACTTGGATATCAACATGTTTTATTACTATTACTATTTTTATTGTTGCATCGGATTGTTTTGGTGAAAGTTATTTTTAGTGGATATGCACCTATTATGGATATTTTAGAGGTAGGCTAAACGTTAGCTCAAAGTTTTAGAATTGTCCACTATTTACAGCCAGGTTTCACCGGCAAGGGTTAAATTCTTGTTTATGCCTAGGTTTCCTGTAACAAACACTTTTACTGTACTTAACTCATCCCTTGCTCTTCCAGCACTTGGTACTCAAATCTTATCCCTGATACTCAGGTTTGTGGCCGTTCCCTTAGCATCCTCCCATAAAATGCTTTGCCTTTTGCCCTGCAATGTGCTTGATGACATCACAGTGCCTGCAACAGCCAAAAGTCGAAGAGAAGAAGTTACAGGACCCAGATTTTCAGTGTTGAGGGAGCATGCAGGAGAAGGGTGATCAGGTAAGTAAAAGTCCCTGTTAGATGTACCCTGGGCATAAACGAGGGGGAGCCTCACTGTAAGGGATTTTTTTTTTCTTTTCCCTGCTTTCAGCTTTAAAGAGGGACTTCATCAAAATATTTAGAGACTACTTAGCAACCAGCAATTAGAGACAATGAACACTTTGGTCAGTATCTAATGTACAGCAAAAGGTTACAAATTGTTTCACTTGCGACAAGAACACTTTGGTCAGTAGTATATTATAAATAGAACAGCTTCCAAAGTGCAACATTCATGACTATGTAATGTACAACATACCATGTAGAGTGTAGGGGTCAGGAGTATGTAACATAGAATATAGTATATGGAGTCCATGAGTATTAAACATTGGTGAAGTGTTTATAGCATAAAGCACAGATTGTTGCAGTCAGGAATATGTAATGTTCAACAAAGCATATGGGGTGCAGTGCTCAAGAGTATGTAAGGTACAGCACAGCAGATGGAATTTAGTAGTCAGGATTATGTGACGTGAAACATCCCTTACAGCTGCACATACAATAATTTAGAGAATCCAAAATGAAGGAGAATAATCTCAGATTAACATAACATAAGAATGTTGACTCTAACATTGTCTCTTGGATAATATCGCCATTTATCCACCAACTTCCCTTGTACCCAGAGCTGGTCTTCAAGGCCAAGGAAAAAAAAGGAAAGGGAAATGTAGGCTCTAAATCGAAGTCTGCCACTGCTTATTGATTAATATTATTGCCAGTGAGTACTACTGGAATGTAGAGGTCATGCTCTATTTCTAGCAACAGATGCAAGGAAGTGTTTGATAAGATAATTAGTCTTAAAATTACATAGATGTAATTAGTGAAAATAGTTACTTTTGAACTCAAGATACAAATGCTTCTTTCTTAATCATACATCAAGGGACACAGAATGACATCATTCTGGAACACTGGGCTATGTTGCTTCCTTCGGGAGATTGGGAACTGGCAAACAAAACTGAGACAGCCAGAAGTTGGCACTATAACATTATTCACATAGAAGCAATAGTTTACTGATACAAGAACGTTATACATTCACTGACACTAGAACCTCACTCCCTGAGTACATAAACTATAGGCATGTCCAACAAAATGTGTAGGAAATGCAAGAATAAGTAATGAAAAAAATAAATGTTCCTGTTGCTGCCTATGCTTTCCTGCACCAGTGACACCCCACTTTTTTCTCTCAAATGGAGTTACAGACAGAAAACAGCTTGCAGAAAGCAGGGGGCGGGGAGCTGAAGTTACACTGTGGAGAGCTCAGTGAGAGATGATTGGAAGGAAGACACACACCCCCTTCACACAGCACACAGGAACAGAGCTGAAGCTGCCAATCAAAGGCTGTGTGCTGGGGGTTCTCCCCTGTCAACTTTTTTCATGGAAAATTTGTCAGTAGTGACTCATGCAGATAGCAGAGGAATGGGGCAGTAGACAGAAATTACACTTAGAGCTCTGGGCTGAGACAAGCAGGTGCAGACTGAACATTCAGCAGTCAGGCACTGCCCCAGGGACCGGGACCAGTAGGGGGCCCCATGGGGGGCTATCTATATATATATATATATATATATATAAATATAATCAATAAATGACAATACAGATTGGTGCTATTGCAGAGTGTGCAGCTTGGAGTCAGTGCAGCCTCAGGGTATATGAGGTATATATCTCAATATGGCTCAGGGAGGAGATCATGAGAACAGTGAGGGGGGTGATCCCTCCACGCTCTCTCTCTGAGTGATCACCCCCAGGTGTTCTTGTCTCCTCCTGGCTGGAGGTGTGCTGTCCCGCCAGCAGCACATCTGACCCGGTGTCCCCTTCTACCTGTCTTCCTTCTCCAGGAAAAAATGCTGGGGATGTGAGGACCAATGGAGCTCCACCAAGATTTGTCCTTCCTCTCCAGTGCTCAGGATGTCCACCCCCGGGTGCAGCACTGAGGAAGGAGAAGGACCATGGTGTCAAGGCTGAGGACCTGGGTATGGTGAAGAATATGCTGCAGAGACCCAAGGCGGGCTTGCCAGTGAGTACAGTCATCAACCAATCTACCTACCTATCATAAAGATGATGGGTTTAATGGGATCAGTCATTGGTTAATGAGATTATACTGAGGAGGGAGGGAAGATCAGGACAGGCTGGGGGTGGGGCAGGGGCAGACTGACCATTCGGGCACTGCCTGAGGGCTTGGGGCCAGTAAGGGGCCTTATTCCCAGCATCCCGCAGAACCAGGCTGGAATCCCCGAGCCCAGTGCCAGAACATGATTTAGTGCAC
Organism: Glandirana rugosa; assembly: GCA_018402905.1. Taxonomy (NCBI): domain Eukaryota; kingdom Metazoa; phylum Chordata; class Amphibia; order Anura; family Ranidae; genus Glandirana; species Glandirana rugosa. The sequence continues at coordinate 1,741,063 of BLSH010085853.1, read as the reverse complement.
TAATGCCCACACTTGGTCCACGGTGATATATCCCTAGACTGGCATGGATCTTTGGAAATAGGTAAGGTTGTAGAGTGTCACAATTCAGACAAACACATAACCTATAACCTGGCAACACTTCAAGACCCAGAAAAGATTCTACCTTGCTGCAATAGAAGAGCACAGATTCAGAACTGTTTTCTACAGTGAAAGTCCAGGTTGCAAGGCCTAGTATTTTTGTGTACAAGAACTTTTTTGGTTGATCTGAGCAAGGGGCAAAAAAAACTTTGATACCTGAATAGTATAAAAAAAAAGGAAGACATTTATAAAGCAGCAGCAGGTGAATCTTCCTGGGCATGTGTTTTAAATGACAACGATTTATTCACTACCTTATTTATTATAGCGTAAGGAAGGGCTAGAACTTATGTCCAATAAGTAAATTAGATCCTGTCTAAATTGGCCCTAGTATGTGTATGTATGAATGTGAGTTAGGGACCTTAGATTGTAAGCTCCTTGGGGGTAGGGACTGATGTGAATGTACAATATATATGTAAAGAGCTGCGTAAATTGACAGCGCTATATAAGTACCTGAAATAAATAAATAAAAAATGTCCGTTTTTTTTTTTTCTTTTTTTGCATTTTGTGTCCCCTGTTCACTCCCTATTTTTCTCTCTATTGTCACGGGACTGAAAGTAAGGGAAAAAATAAAACTGGAATACTTGGTGCACAAACACTTACTTGAGTCTATATACAGAAAGTGAAGGAAAGTCTTCCCATGAGACACAGACAGCCAAAGTAAATTCTGACAGGTCTTAAAAATAGCTTTGGATTTTATGTTAACATTTACATTCTAAAGTTTGTCCAAATAAGTGTTCATGCCAAAAATACTCACCAGTTAACATTATTTCCTAGGCAACCATGCTATGATGTGGTTGGGCAGCAACTGGTATTCCAAACCTTGCCCTTCCTAACCTTTCACAAGAAAGCATGCCATTCCAAAGTCATCAATATATATATATTTAAATTTAAGTTTTTAGGATGTTTGGACTTAAATTGACATATATGATTTTCCACTTGAAGATTGTAAAGATTGTCATTGCTTTCTCCCCTCCAAAAATCTGCAGAGATGAAAGATCTCACTTATTCTGCAAAAGAAAGGGCCAGTGAACATCTTAGCTTGTCTGTGTGTAACCCAGTAAATTTCCAGCATGACATAAAGTGGCGTGCCCCCCCCTCCCCCCATCCTCCTCCCCTGGGGTAGAAGCAAAAGATTTATACTCTGTAGAACTAAAGACCCTTCAATGCCCACAGCCCCCAACTGACCTAGAAACTATCCAACCCTGAATAATACAGAGTAAAAGCTGCATAAAACATGAACACGCTGCCATTGTGTGTTTATATATCACATTAGCGGAGATGTATAGTCAGAAATCCATTGTTGGAGCATTTTTCGCAGACACGTCCTCTATTGATGCATGCAACATTATCATACACTGTTCTCCTTGCTATTATGACTATGAAATATTATAAAGATATGGCAAGATGGAAGGCATATGCATGTGATATATCAGATGAGCTGTATATGGGAACACATTCAGTCATGCTCTGCTTAATGCCAACTGCATCTCTTTTGGAGGAAGGCTTAGCTTTGCTTTGAGTAAAATTCCAGTGATGGTACTTTTTAGCACTACAACATTAATTTAGTCAAAAAATGCTGTAGACTCAATTAGGTTAGTTTCTGTGATGTTTTCATTATGGAGTATGGTTCAGATTTTATTAAAGTCATTAAAAAGGGCATGTAGTGGAAGGGACAGGCATATAACCTTTGACAGTGTTATATGCTATTGTTTTACATTTCCAGACACATATGTAACCTACATCGCTGGCATCAAGATTTGGTTCTGTATCATTAGTAATGGAAGAAAACGGTACTACCAGCCTCTCAAGAACTCAACGGTCTGTCACCGATTGTAGATTCCATTGTGCTCCCCTAAAGGCAGTTCTGATAGACAGTCTTGTCCTTTTGGCCCCCATAAACAGCACATATAACATATTAGGGTGATGAGTATCTAGAGATATATTGAACTTTTTTGATATACAACCTAGCTAAAGGCAAGAGGAACCTGTAGTTGTGTGGAGAAACCATTACCCATTATAGTAAGTACTAAATTCAAACATCAAAAAATATTATATTGCAACAATCCTTAAATGTGGTGGCTGCATTCATTTTATTTTTGATGCTTTTAACCCTTTTTTACTTTCACCTGGAGATCCTGCCAGTAACATGCTTCCCCTCTTAGGGTGGCTACACTCAATGGAAAAGCAAAAACGCCACCCTTTGACAGCAGCATTGTCAACCTGTGGAGAAGATAGGGTTAAGTGCACTAGCAGATTTAGATTGATTTGACTAACAAATGAAAGTCGAACACCAGATAACACTTTTTAAAGTTGGTTCCACCCAAAAATGGAACTTCCGCTTTAGGCACTCCTCGCCCCCTTACATGCCACATTTGGCATGTAATTTTTTTTTGGGGGGGGGAGTGTGTCCCCAGGTTTCAGAGGGACTTCCTGTCCCTCTTCCACCTTCCACCTCTGGGCCGCCTAGGGGACTCCTCCTCTCCTCCTAGATGGCCCCTCCCTCCTGGCAATCTTCTGGGACACGTCACAGGTCCCAGAAGATTGCCTGGCCACTAGGAATGGGCAGCGCGTGCCCAGCCGTGAAGCTGGGCCAGGTGACCACACTAGGAATGGCGGGGCCGTCAGGAGGAGGGGGGAGACGAGCGAGGCTTCGGGCGCAGCCATCGCTGGACCAGGAGACAGGTAAGTTACTTTTTGTAGCTGCTGACTTTTAATAAACCCAAAAACGAGTGGAACTCCGCTTTCAGTTTTTTTCCTTTTGGTTTAAAGGATTTTACATAAATAAATAAAAGCTGTCCATTGTAAGCACTCATCTAACTGCTATTTTTGCTGTACGGCTTTTGATCTAATAAAGGAAGCTGCATGCACGACTTACAAATGCATTAGCTTCTGTGCGCGAACACAGAGGTATGGGGCAATTTAAATATTTTTTTTCTTATTGATTTTATTTTACACTGTCCTTTTTTTTAACCACTTTTTTTTTAACCACTTTTTATGATGCAGAAGCTTTGGCTCTCTTGTGTCATGGAGCAGCAACGAGGCTGAATTCCATGAGCCATGACGTCAGCTGCTTCCATTGTCCATCCGTTGTTGATGCTCACACCTCTGCCCTGCAGCAGTGTTCCATGACAGGAGCTGGAACTTCTGTGTCATGTGACCAGACCAAACCAGACTGAAATAAGGTATTTTACTAGCACTGATGTAAACACGGCGGTTCCCCATTCTGTCAGATGGCATGTGAGAGATCTACTAATCCCTGCCACTGTGATCAGTTAGATCTCTTATGCCCCTGGCAGCCCAGCCCCCTCCCAGTTAGAACACGCCTAGGGAACACAGTTAACCCCTAGATTATTTTTTTTACCACAAATATGAGAAAGAATATATATCAACCAAAACTGATGAATACTTTTTTTTGGATATGTATTATAGCAGGTTGTAAAAAATATTGTTTTTTTTCAAAATTGTTGCTCTTTTTTTGTTAATAGTGGTGATCAGAAGTGACGCAGAGGGGATCACATACCACCAAAGGAAAGCTCTATTTGTGGGAAAAAAGGGCGCCATTTTTGTTTGGGTACAACGGTGCACGACTGCCCAATTGTCAGTTAAAGCGACGCAGTGCCGAATCGAAAAAAGTGCTCTGGTCCTAATGTGGGAAATCCTTCCGGTCCTTAAGTGGTTACATAAACATGTCTTATTTAGTTTGAAAAGAGTGGGGTGGGACTAGAAACCCTTCTAGGTTTTAAATGTTATCTGTGTTTTCACTGTTTGTCATGGTGACCATTGTCAGCAAGTCTGAAAGCAAGGAAAATTCCACAAATTTGAGTTGAGAAAAACAAAAGAGGAGGAGACACTTATTCCCGTGATAATGGGGAACTTATCTTTATTAGCATATCCAGCCTACTGCCATTTCAGCCTGCGCTCTATAATGTGTAAAGTGAGCAGGAAATCCAGTGCGTGTTCCAGGTGGGCATAATGAGAGTCAACTAGTAATGAATTTATACCACATTCACTAAATAAAAGGACAATTAACTGAGTAGCCTATTTGCATTTAGTAAATCAACCCCTATGTCTCCATTGAGGAGAATCTCCTAGCTTCCATTTGTTGCAAGAAATGATGAGAAATCTTTCTATTGGGGAACATGACTACAATAAAAATTATTTTCTTTCTGTAAAATGGGGAAGAGTTAGAACCTTTCTTAGGTTATTATAATTGTATCAAAAGGAGCATTGTGGGACTTTTAAAGTACAAAGTCTTAGACTGCTAATATATTAAGACTTGTACAATTGTATTAGTATGCACATTAAAATATTAATAAAACATTGTACTCATGAACCCTGAACATGTATGAATACCTCTGCCTTAAACCCATGCTAGCATATGGATCTCTTACAGATCAAAAAGTATCAAGAAGACAAATAATATAACCTCCATATATAACGTTGAGATGAGTGTTATATAGTTTTAATTGTTCTATTAAAAATCATCAATTACCAGTTTTGTATGCACTATCTGCCTTGTCTGGGTAGGGAGTCCCACGAGATTACAGGAGATATACAATCATTCCGAGTATGGTAGCATGGATAGTACATTATTTAAGTTAATTTTGGGAGTGTTCACATATGAACATTCCCATATTATAAAGCGATTGGTCCATAGTAATAAAGAGAAATGTAAACTATCTATACAGTTTGGATAGACTGCTATAATATATTGTACATGATTTGTTAAACTTTGAAATTCTCATTGATTATGTAAATTCACTTGAGTGCATCTGAGCCTAAAATGGACAACAGTATTTCCCAATATGATCTGCAAAGATGGTAGAAGATTTGGGTTGTGCCTGTTGGAGGACAAAGCTGGATCATTAGCTTGGGGCCCTCAGATATTGTATCTGAGGTTTTTCTGGGGGGCCTCCAAGTCCACCCTGAGTTATGTAGTCTTAATGTAAACTGCTCTCTATCATCTTGACAGATGATGCTTTCGATTAAATCCTTCCCGTTGATTATACCTACATGGTGTATTACCAGGCATTTCCCTTTCTACAAGGTTGATGACACTTATTCAATTCAGCTGATTCATTGTAACCCTTACCTACACACTCAAGTGCAGGCATTGCTGCATTGCAATAACTTTGATTCCTAATTGTTTTTTTCTATTTGTGGTTTTCATCACTATTTAAAATTTGCCTATGGTAGGCTGTTTTTTTATGTTGTGTTCTGATCATTCAAAGTCTGTTCTCATCATTGGTCTTACAGTTGTAAACTTTATCTTATTGTTACCAGATAACTTAGCAGCTCCCTTAGGTCGAGCTGTACAAGTCAGATGGACCTTATCCATATACTCCAGTCTATTTTCTCCCCCATTGAGTAATTGTGTATGCTGCCTAGTGTTAGTGCAAAACCCCAAAGGGGTTTTAAGAAAATGAACATTATTTGCTATATTTCCAAGAACATGAATTATCAGATCAGTACACAAGGGAGAATGCTACATCAACACAGAAACAAAAAAGTCGATTCTGCTTTTTATCCAGATATTGAACTGATGGGCTACATAAATCAGAGCTATATTCCCCTCCACTCCAGCGATGTGATGTCTGCAAGCTCCATTGTTCACTCCAACATCTACTTGCCAGCATCATCCAGGTTTATAACCTTTTGCAATCGTGATTAGCCTCGCCAGGATGGTGCAAATCCTATGTCTGGAGGTTGAAGAAAATCATCTAAAAATGATTTTAAAATCAAACCTTTGGCCTTTGAAAATCTCTGAAAATGTATTTTAAAATTGTACCTTTTAAAGTCATCAAAACAGATGTGCCTAATGTAATTCTTCCCTTAACCTCCTGTTCAACTGGCTTCTATAAAATTTTGAATTGAAAAGCAGTAAAGAATGTTAAGTATTCACTTCTTTAATAAATCAACCCTAGGCTTGTCTAAAATGTAGGCAGTGTAATTTATACTACATAAGAGCAAATTAAGCATATTTATATCGTGTGTGTTTTTATCAATGCTTGTCAGAAATGATCAGTTCACAAATAAATTGAGAATATAATGAATTTATAGCACCCTGGTATTCAACATGTGGCCCTTTTATATTGGTGGTTCTTTGAAGACCCAAGTAGTGGGAGTGGGGGCATTAATTTGCAAGATGGCAGTGTACTCTAACAGTTTCAAACATCTTTTTCTCAGTCTATGACTTTCTTCTGCAGGAATTTTCCAGGTGTCCACAATACCTATAGTATGTATACAGTCAATACAACCTCCAACCTCCTTTAGTATGTCTGTAGTTGTAGACCACTGGATCACATGGGGTACAGCAAAAAATAATTTAGCTTTCTCATATCCTAGTTAACACTGTAAAAGGTCTGAAAATAATAATATATCAGGCAGTATGCTTGTGTACATTTGGTTTGCTACATAGTTCAAAATGTTCTATGTATCACAGCATTAGGGAATTATACAGCATTACGGCTGATTTTGCAGTCTTGAGCTATTAAGGAATCTTATAGCTGATAATGACCGTGCAGATGTGTATACTTATTATACGTGGGTAGTTAAAATAACTTGGTATGAAATCACTATGGTATAAAGATGGAATAAACTATGGAATAAATATGGAACAATGGAAATGTATTTTAAGCTGTATAACTGCAAATTCAGTAAAGCGGGTTATAGTGCTATCTAGTGGAAGAAGATAATGGTACAAGTGTGTACTGGATTTTCATAACAGATAGATAGATAGATAGATAGATAGATAGATAGATAGATAGATAGATAGATAGATAGATTTAGGCTGGCCATACACAATTCGAATCTGGGCCGAGATTCAAAATGTTATTGGACAAGCTGAATGTACCAAGTTGATCGACCAATCAACTTGGGTACAACCAGCCTGCCAGATTTGCTGCCGATTATCACGAGCGGCTGCTATAGCTGCTAGCGATAAACACAGCTTCCCCCGCCCTCTGGCCAGGAGCAGACAATAACTTGGCTGGAGGGATTCACTTGTCAGCACGGTCTGTGTTGATGGAGGAATCATGCAAATTTCTTTCTTGCAACCCGTGGTTGTAGGAAAGAAATTCACACCTTGTATGGCCTGCACGTTTATTCCTAATTAAAAACAAGAAGGTTGTTGTTCATATTCATACTACAGAAGATGACAGGACTCATTCGCAGCCGTGTATTGAGAATAGATTTCTCATAAATAATAAAAGTGTGATATTCACAATATAGCTCCTAATGGTGCCCCTCTTATACGTGTTGCATTAGCACTGCAGTTCATATAAAACACTCAAAGTGCAGAGGAGAGGCAGCACCTAGAATGTTGTCATCTGAGTAGTCCTTTTCACCATTTTTCTCTTCTCAATAATTTGTATTAAAAATTTTAAACAGAGCATAACCTCATGTAGATGTATAAGCAAGATTGTTATCATTGATTTTCGAAACAGCATCTGTCAAACTTCAAATGAAAGAAGAGTAAATCCAGCCATAGATGAAGCGATTTTCTTTCCTGCAACCCATGGTTAAAAAAAGAAAATTGCTCGATTCCCCCATCAACAAAGTCAGTGTTGGTGGGGGAATCCCTCCTGTGGAGCCATTGTTATCTCCCGGCGGGAGAGCAGGGGGAGCCATCCTTGCAGGGAAAACACGGTCATTACTGCTTGCAATGATTGCATGTACAATCCAACAGGCTAGATGTACCCAAGTGGATCGATCTATTAACTTGGGTACATTCATCCTGCCTATATATGGTTCAAATCTCGGCCAGTCCCTGCTGAACCAGCCGAAATTTGAACGGTCTATGGCCGACTTAAATGAAGGGCAGTCAATATATACACCGAAATATCTGTTAGCAAAACAATAAAGGTTTATAGCACTGTATGGAAAAACATGGACTAAGCGGCAATAACAAAGCAAGGAATGCTCATGGGTTTGATGCGAAAGCTGGGTCCACCTTACAGAAACCAGGTAAGTATTTAAATAAGGGTCTCCACAGCAAAATAACTGAAGACAATAGGGGTGAAAAAAGGTGGAGAAAGGGAAAGAGAAAGAGAAAGGAAAAAAGAGAAGAGGAAGGAATGTCAGAGACACCCCAGCCAGAATCCAGGGGCCTTGATGTCTATAGCAGCGTATAACTGGCTACAGGTATAGAAGGGTGGGCGTATTGAAACCATGGGGTCCATATTTTTAGGAATTTCTTGTGCATGTCTAAGAGTATGCTGGTGAGCTTTTTGATAAAAAAAACATTTAAGTGGCAGTGGACTCTTGCTATAGTTTGTTTCGCCACCATTATTACATTATGTTGCCAATTTAAATTGAGACCTTGTGAGGTCCAAAGGCTTCAAGTGTAGCAGGGCATGCCAGAGGGACAAGTTAGAAAGGATTATAAAAGAACAAAATCTAGAGAGCATAGGACATGTTCACCATGTGGGGATGGCATCTCCAGGAACAGAGCAGCCTTGAAAACAGGTATCAGGAGAAGATGGGTGGAGATTTTCCAAATGGTACAGGACCATGTACCACTTCGACTGTGCGCATATTGATGGAGCAGGAAGTCATCGAGGACCAGATCGGTGACTAGTCTTCTTGTCTTTGGTACTTTTAGGGTCTCTGTCCGACTTGGAAATGTAAGCGTGGCTATTAGGTCTTTGGGGGCAATTCATTTGCGAATAGAGAATTAGGATGAGTCTAGGGAAAGAGATGTATGGTGGCAAATGTGCTCAAATAATGATAATTGAGAAATCAGAACCGTGATTAGCCACCTTTCACCATTTTAAAATATGTACAGTAGGTCAAATTCACCAGTGATCTGCGTGAGTGAAATCATAACAATTATGGGTTGATCAATCAAGAATTCAATCCACTGCAAAAGCAATCATACACTGATGCCTGTTTACTGCTATGACAGCTCACAATTTATCATATATTAGGAGATATTGTACATGTAACAGGGATACCAGTGATGCCAAATTTCACAGAACCCAGGCTTGCTTGGAAAGGCCCCATAGTTCTAAAAGCATATTTCAAGTGCATATTCCCCTACCACATAACTGGTGATAAGGAATTTTACAATGAATAAAATAACAGAGTTACCAAATGAATACACATTGGCAACTCAATTGACCTGTGCTATCATTTTACTTACTTATAAAATAGAAAACTGTGTAATAACTATTTTTTTAGCGTTTTTTAATTCAAATCTGGTTATCTTTGAATACTGACAGTTCTTATGTTATATGCAATAACAGAATATATTAATTATTCATTTATTAAATTTCAGAGTACTTAGAAGTATATATTAAACAGAGCACTTATTAATATGCTGCTACAATCTGCCTGCATATGGCGTTAAATCTGCAGGTGCTCGCAGCTAGCCAACTGTGCACGAATGTATTGCCGAAGCTTACACAACAGCCATCATTAAAACCAAAGGAAGTAGAATTTTACACAAATTTTATAATGCCAGATAATTTAAACAATGCATGTATTGTTATATATGGGTGCTGCTGTTTTACCATTTTATTTAATATTTCAGAAATTATGTTAACATATTGTATCTATATATTCTTTACAAAAGCCCTTTGTTGGAAATCAATCAACATAACATGTTCTTCATAACTGGTCAGGCAGTGACGCTAAACTATGAATTCTATTCAAGTATGTATTCTTAAAGTGAAGTTCCACCCAAAAGTGGAACTTCCGCTTTAAGTGTAGGTGACCCCTGACATGCCACAATTGGCATGTCATTTTTTTTCTGGGGGGAACCCTGTTTTCACAGGGTCCTAGCTCCCACTTCCTCTCCTGGCACCGCAGCACCGGAGGGAAGTTCACCTCTCCCACCTCCCTCCCGGCAATCTTCTGGGACACATCACAGGTCTCAGAAGATTGCCCGGCCATTCACAGCACGCAGTGCGGCTCGCGCATGCACAGTGCGTGCCAGGCCTTGAAGCCACGGCCAGCTGCCCACACTTGCTATGCCAGCGCCGCGGAGGGGAGGGAAAGAGGAGCGATGCACTGGGCGGCCGCACCGCTGGACCGTGGGACAGGTGAGTAGCCATTAATTAAAGGGCAGCAGCTACACTTTTTATAGCTGCTGACTTTTAAATGGGTGGAACTCCGCTTTAACTCAAAAAAGTACAATTCCATTGCTCTCAGCCTCCAAATCTCCAATCTCCTGCTGTGATCCAACTTCCTGTTAGAGGGTGGCTGCGTTCTCCATGTTCCCACTCCTGTGTACTCCTGAGAAGGACTATGGATTATGGGATTTGTAGTGTGTAATGACCAGTGCACATGACCACAGCTAACATGCACTGCTTGTTCAAAACAAATGGAAATGAGGGGGAAAAGAAGAGCTACAAGGAGGCAAAAAAACACAGCAAGAAACAATTTAATAAAAAATAGATTTAAGGACCATTAAGTAATAAATGTCTATGGATTATTTTTGGAGGATAAAATATTTATTGACCAGATCCAAACAAGGCTTTTTTATATATTTTTTTTGAACAGAGTACAGTAGAAATAGAATCTCTGTCAAGTTTGTATGACTGCCTGTGACCCCTTAGAATTTCCATCACTTCTTGATGGGAGAGGAAATTATGGGAAATCTCTTTAGTGGTGATACTGTCTGTGTTTTTGTGGCCATTGTTTTCTTGTCCTGATGTCACAGAGACAGGAAGTAAGATAAAATCTCCCTAAAAGGGTCACAAACACCAGTATTAACATAAGTACTACAAAAAATGTTTTGCTTTTATCAGCTGTAAAGCCACCCAATCACTTATACACTGCTGGGAAGTTGCAACCCAAGCTCCTCCAGAGCTTATCTGTCCCTACTGGGTGCCCAGGACATCCATGGCAGGCGAGGGAGAGGCAGGAGAGTCACTAACCTGCAGGTCAGAAAAGTCAGGAAAAGCTATAAGTCCCCATCTGCATGCTTGCCTGAGGTCAGGTCCTCACAGGGTGAACATGACAGCAGAGCAACTACAAAATATACAGTGTATACTAATATTTGTAATAAAGTCAGCATGATACTGCTCACCACAAAACTTTGTTTCCAACAGGATGAAAATATCAAAGTCGAAGCTGAAGAGAAACTGATGAACAATATTTCTGTTGACGGGAGATAAGAAGGAATAAGCGTAGAAGACTTAATGAGCAAGATCTGCAGAGTTCAACGGGGCACCTTTGATCATCGATCATTACAAGTAGCAAAGGTGTAGAAAAATTGTGACAGAGTAAAAACCTGGCTCACAGCATTTGCCTATAAGATTATAGGCTACCATTCCTTTGGAATATCCGAAAACGACACTACTCGGGCCAAACAGAACTGTGGGCAGGTATATTTTTGCTTCAGAAGATGGGGTTTGGGTTATGTCTGTAAGACATGATTATATATTTAAATAAAGCAATGAAAACAAATGCCCATTGAGCAAAACACTGAGTTAATTCTTTTGGTATCTTTCTGTGAAGTTTCATTTCATTTATTTAAAGTAAAATATTAAATGTACTGTTTAAAATAGGGGTAGGCAACCTTAAAGAAGTGGAGATCTACCTGAACAACATGAGAGAAGTCAATGATCACCGGGCACAGTGTCGCCTACTTTTTTGTCACAATTATTTGGACAATGAAGAAATTAAATAATATTGTCAGGGTTTTTTTTTTTACATTTTTTTACATACTGTCACCAGTGCAGTACAGAATCATCATATGACGGATGTGGCGGTGATCAGGAATACTGACTAGTGACAGTATGTAAAAAAAAAAAAAAAAGTGAAATATTTTTTTTTTCTTTTTCTACTATTTTTTTTTTTACATCCTGTCATCAGAGTAATTCAGTGTCACCATAGTGACACTGTACTACTCTGAGCGGGGTGAGCAGGGACTTTTTTTTTAATATTGTAATTGCTTATTACAGCTAAGTTCAGTTATAAGCAATAGTTTTAGCTGTCCTGAATGGCTTAACATTTGTGACAGCTTAGTTACTGTTGACATGCTGTGATTGGCTACAGCTAATCACATAGTACAGGTAGCCAGGTACCATGTGATAGCTGTGAGCCATTCACAGCTTCACTACTAAGCAACCAGTCATGAATGGAAACCATTTATGACTGTTTTACATAGTAATCATGTGATCGCTATGACCAATCATAGTAATCACATAATACCTTGGCCACTCATAGCAGCCAGATAACGGTAACGTTAATCCACTGTTTCCGGTTGACACAGCGGTCACAGGAGCAGAGTGCAGTGCTCCCATGCACAACCTACGTACTTTACATGTATGTAACTGTGCCTGTACCTGCCACCTGCTCAATTACTGTGAGCAGTCGGCAGGTGGTTAAAGTGAAGCTGTACCTTTGCACAGTTTTTCTTTAATGTGTTTCCCCCATCCCCATGACTGCAGCCCACTGTATTAAAAACATACCCTTAGCCCCAGTCCAGTGATCTTCACTGTGCCACCTCACTTGGAGCAACACAGCCTTTCCCCTGAAAACAGCCAGTTTGTACTGTGCACATGCACTGTGGTTCCATTTATTGCTAAGTTTCCATTCATTTCACATTATGTAAATTACAAAAGGAGCAGTGAGATGCCTCTTGTCATATAGGGAGACTCTTGGGGCAGGCAAAGTTTCTGCTATGAAAGTCTTCATGGTTGGTTAATTTTTGTTGAAGTTTTATATGCAATAATAGGTACTAGTAACCTGGGAGCAGATTTGCTGTGCCAGATACAGAAGGCTTATCACATGACTGCACATACATACATTTTACAAGGAAAGAGGACTAAAAGGGTGAATGCACTGACAGGCTAAGAAGTTATAAGGGAACGAGACAGGCAGTGGAAGAGCTTACAATCTATGTAATGAATGTGATCTGGCTAGGAAGGCCACCTTACTCCATTAAAAATCATATAAATTGCACAGGTTGTTTGGTTAAAGTGATATTAAAGGCTTTTTTTTTGTACAATAACAAACATGTTATACTTACCTGCTCTTTGCAGTAGTTTTGCACACAGCAGCCCTGATTCTCCTCTTCTTGGGTCCCCCGCCAGCTCTCCTGGCTCCTCCCTCCTGCTTCTTGCTATGGGGTATCCGAGCAGACTCATTCTCGAGCCGCTGGTCTGTGTGTCCATTTACACATGGAGTGGCCCTGCCCCTTCCTCTCCTCATTGGCTCACTGGCTGTGATTGACAGTAGTGGGAGCCACATTAGATGTAAAAAGTGCCTTACCAGCACTTAACTTGCCACATAACCTGTGTAATTTAGATGTATCAGGTTTTAAAGGAATGAGACAACCCTAGATAGCCAGAACCATCAGATACTCTTCTTAGAATTATATTTAATCCCAATTCATCCTTGGTTTCTCTTGTGGCCTCAGAAGAGCCATCCTTAGTTAACAGCACACCTCACCAATGTACATGCATTGCAGCACACTACAATGGATGGTAAGGACCTGTTTGCACTGCTTGCACACTAAACCACAGCAAAGTAGTATGCAGGCAGCTGTCCATTCAGGCTGCAGTGAACTGGCAAATAGGGGGTGGTGTGGTGCATGTTTCAGTGTATCACACCATTCCCTATTTTGTGCCAACATTATTTGAAGTGCACAAAGTGACACTTCATTCATGCCACTACACAGTGATATGCTATGCCTTCCTGTGCACTGCGTTGAAATGCAGCACGTTCACATTTTATTGCAGCTCACTGCACCGCACCTCTGGGCTGGGTCGCAGTGTGAAGAGGACACATACAAGACAATTGTTTTCTGTGTGTCCTAGCCAAGACCAGAATTTATCCTGTGTGATAATAAAATGCAGGTCACCACAGTATGTGTAAAGAGGGCTCAACACACTACATTGTGTTGCGGCGCATTGCCTTACAAAAAATAATACATGCACATTTTTGGTGCGATTTGTTGCATTAGTAGCGTATTATATAAAGTACACAATATTTTCTATCTGTCGCACAAATTTGTCTGGTTGTTGAAGAGTAAAAATGTACCATTGGAGTAAGCATGTGTGAAAATAAATTGTCTATAGCAGGGTTTGACAAATTTGCTTTGAATCTAGGGACCAGTTAAAAAAAGTTAGGAGTCCGTTTTTTTGGGTTGTCATCTCCCGGGGTAAGGCAAGTAATTTGCGCCCCCTAACTTACTCACAGCAGAGCAGCCAGTCAATAGCTCCAACGTAACACCGTCAGAGTTATAGGCTGGCCAGAAAGAGTGACACTAAAAACCTGTTATAGGGGGAAATTCCTTATTATGCCTAATGCATCGTGACTGCGGCATGTAAAACGCTCTCATCTGCTGCCTAATTGAGCTTAAGGGTGGCCATTGGTGGGTGGCAAAAACACGTCTCTACTGCACATTTTTACCACCCAACTGCACATCTAAATGAAGCCTTAGTGACACTTTAAATAAAATACACAAAAAGGTGAAAGTATTCCAGTGTTGCTGATCTGCTGCCTCTTTGCAGCCACTTCTTGCCTACATTTCCGGTCACCATGAAATACTGGAGCCCAGCTGCACATAAAGAGTGGTAATTGTTGACGATACACAGGGCTTTATCAGAGGACATAGAAAAAGACTATTCTGCATATCCAGCTGCCTCATTTCCCCTCCTCCACCTCACAGCACACAGTAGAGCTGCACGACTCTGGCTAAAACGAGAATCACAATTTTGTTGCTTAGAATAAAGATCACAATTCTCGTGGTGTAACATCATCTTTCACAATATACAAAAAAAACGGCCTTACTTTGCTATTTTTTATTTTTTTTTGTAATTCATTAAAGTGTATTTTTTAAAAAAAAATTGCATTTGAAAGATCACTGTGCAAACACCGTGTGACATAAAATATTGCAACAACCGCCATTTTATTCTCTAGGGTCTCTGCTAAAAATTTATATATAATGTTTGGGGGTTTTAAGTAATTTTCTATGGATTTTTACTTGTAAGCTACAAGTGTCAAAAAAGGTTTAGGCCCCTTTCACACATAAGGACTGTTTGTCCGTCTTTCATCCATCCGTTGACGGATGAAAAACGGACATCAGTGCAGCTCTATGGAAAAACGGATGACAACTGATGATCATTCATTTGCATCCGTTTTTAATCACTTCCGTCAGCATCCGTTTTTTTGAACGGATGAAAGTCCTATTTTTCATCCGTCGAAAAAATGGATCGGATGTAAACTGACGAACGGTCAGTTTTTCATCCGTTTTTGCATTGGTAGTGGATGTAAAAAAAACTGATGAAAAACTGATGACCACAGATGAAAAAACAGATGAAAAAAACGGATGAAAAATGGATGAACTGATGAACGGTCCGTGTGTGTGAAAGGACCCTTAGGCCCCTTTCACACATACAGACCGTTTGTCCGTTTTTCATCCATCCGTTGATGGATGAAAAACGGACATCAATGCAACTCTATGGAAAAAGGATGACAACTGATGATCATTCATTTGCATCCGTTTTCATCCACTTCCGTCAGCATCGGTTTTTTTGAACGGATGAAAGTCCTATTTTTCATCCGTCAAAAAAACGGATCGGATGAAAAACGTATGTAAACTGACGAATGGTCAGTTTTTCATCCGTTTTTGCATTGGTAGTGGATGTAAAAAAAAACTGATGAAAAACTGATGACCACAGATGAAAAAACGGATGAAAAAAACGGATGAAAAAAAAGGATGAAAAAACGGATGAAAAACGGATGAACTGATGAATGGTTCATGTGTGTGTGAAAGAACCCTAAGTCTTTAAATGGTTAAACTGACCATCTAGACTTCCTTTGATAAAAGAACGAAAAGATACTTTTTTATCTTTTGTGTTTATAGTTATCAGAGAACTTGGCAGACTGCCCAGAGTTTTGTTTATATTTAGCAGCTGTCAGCTAGCCTCAGGCAGAGAATGGTCAGAGATGCTGTTAGATAGTGAGGGGAGAGAAGGATCGGGTGCTGCTTGCCAGAACAAGATTTCTGGTCGCCATTGCCGAGTCCTGGTCTATAGACACACACCTAATCACTTGATTGCTGAGTACAGTAAGCTGAAACTTAGTTGCTTTAGGTCACCACCCTTTGCACTGTTCCCAGAATAAACCTGAAAACATAATAAAGTGAAATTGACTTGCAGGAGATACTGAAACAATGACTGACTGGTCTGCTGGTTGCCAAAGTGATGCTAAGACAAGTGGAGGCAAGTTGAAGGGAAGTAACAAATCCACTGACCTGAACGGGGGGTCCGGATTCCGACGGTCGGGAGGGGACGATGTTTACCTAACACAATGACCGTCCTAATTGTCCACTTTTATGCCCCTAAACAATGAAGGGAAGTTGAACGGAGGTGAACAGAATCGTAGTGAAACCGTTGGTCGTCTGGTCAGTCAGTAACAAAGTCATAGAGGACGTTCAGTTAAAGTGAAATAATACAAAAGTCCAAATAAGACCCTTGTCACGTTTCCCACCACTGGATTTCGTTGATTCAAAGTCGAATGACATGAGTCGTTAGTTCACTAATCCACACACAGATATCTGGTCCTGAGCCGTTACCGCTGGTCTTTAGAACAAGACCGTTCGTCGTGG